>WMED01030205.1:0-10137 GCA_019650415.1 Pipa parva
AAGGATCAGAATAATTCCCTGGATCTAGATCCCACCTTCAGTTATCTAATACCATTAACTGGTAATGTTCTTACACTGAAGGATCAGAATAATTCCCTGGATTAAGATCCCACCTTCAACTACCCAGTACCCATAACTTGTAATGTTCTTACACTGAAGGATCAGAGTAAATTCCCTGGATCAAAATCCCACCTTCAGTTATCTAATAGACATCTGCATTCCACAGTGTTTGAAGTAATTTGGATGATATAAATGAATTTTCTATAAGTAGCAAAACCAAAAATAAAACACAAGATGGCGTTGTCACTGCCCTGGTCTTTCCTGCTTACTTTTACAGCATTGATAACGTCGGACAAAATTTAATAAGCCAAGCAACTCAGTGTGGCTGCTGAGGTAAAGCATTGCCTATATTCTATATAACATTATTAATTATTTGCTTGATTGTCCAGTAGCAAAGGGGATTGTTGGTGATAAGGACGTCTGTGTTAATCCAGCAAAATAATCCTCCACCATTTTAGAAAGAGGTAGTGATTCATGATGCTGGGGAGGTTAAAGAGTACACACAATACAGCGTACTGAACAATACAATAGTACTCATTTATGTCACACCATATAGTCTGTTTAAAGGAGTCCTGTAAACTAGGAACAGCATAACCAAATCTAAATTCTTCCTTGAACTTTATGGTAAAATAGATTTTGAAGTATTTAGAGAAGGTAAAGGAGCAATGGATTTATCTTCTAACTTTGGTGCATGGATCTGTGCCAGGTGGCAGGAAAGAGGTTAGATGTGGTTTAAACTCATGGCCAGTATGGTTTCTAGAAGGTATTTGTCGCTGTGTAATATGGGGTTCTAAGAATAAAGAATTTAATGTACTAGACGGATAAGTTAGGCACAGTCAGTGGAAAACAAAATATCCTTCACCTTTTCCAGCTTAATTGGGGGATGACCTTACTCAGACTGGCAGTTCTGACTTCTGAAGTGACCCTGGTAATTAATATTTTTACTGACACTGCAACAATTAAAGTCTAGGAAGAAGTTCTGGGAAATCTGTTAGGTCCTATGAAAGTCACATCGTATGTGAGCAGGAGATTTGTAGACTATCTTCCTAAACAACTTGACTTAATATTAGTGCAATAAACTGAGAAAACTCAAACAATATTTTCCCCATGTGACCAAATTTATTTTAGAAGTTGAAAAATTGACAATTGGTCTAGGTTAAGTAAAAGAAAATATACATGTGTACTGGAAATTTTATGGGTTTCACCAGCTTTCTGACAATTTGACTTCAGTTTTTTCTTGTTTTTTTTTTAGAATCTAAATAAAAGGAATTGAAATTTAAAAAAAAATGTAAAAGGTTGCAACACCTCTTGAAACAATCTGACTTTTTAATACACTTTGTTTTCAATAAAATAGAAGCTGAACAATTCATAAAATACTTTCATAACTTTCCTTCAAAAAAGGGCTCAGCAACCCAAGCTTCTCCTACCTTTTTAGAAAACTAATCTAATCCTAATCTGCCATAAAACAGTTTGGTTATAGGATTTTTTAAATTCAGGGTTCGGTTTACGAATAGCTGTCATATGTCCTTACCTTGTTACACGTAAAGATAAAGTTGTTTCAGACATGCATGATTTGGGTAAAGAACTGAAGATGCATTTTTTTGTTTAACCGCATTTGAATTCAGACAATTGTATGTGTAATTCAATACACACCTTTGAAATTCAGTATGATCAGTAGTACATGTATAGTACTTTCTCCAGTTTCACGAGCTTCATAAAAGAGAAGAAAACAAGTTGTAATACAAAACTTATGTATGGTTCATATTCAGTTGGTTGATGTTGTCTGTAGGAATATGAATCTGCCTTAGATTGGCAGTGTATTTGGATGAATACAGATTTGAATTTCCTCTGTCCATTAGATTCCACAGTTCATAATCGAGATTAGGCCTGGATCATCATGATTAATATCTGCTGCAGGTCATTAAACATCCTACCATATAATTATCAATAGACATTCTTGATTTTGCAGTAATGTGTACATAAGAAATGCTTATGTTATTAGAATTATTTTCTGATTAAACACTGGCAGGTTTTTATTGCAGCTCTTAAAGCATCCGTAACACACAAAAAACATTTTAAAAAATCCCTTTTGGACTGGCATGGCAGTTATTCAAATAAATGTAGCCCTTGTAAAATGTCTATCTTCTAGCGGAATGAATGAATTTTTATTGCTTTCTGTCTACTTTTTAATCTTTGCTGATAGTAGTCGTGTTGTTAAAGGAGACCTATATTGGCGAAATTTATTAAACTTGGAAAAGCCGCCATACTGTGTAGCTACCTTTCCATGGATAAATTCATTAGAAAAAGTTTCAATCGAAGCAAATCTCTAGATACTTACCGTGAGAAACTTCAGGGTGTTCTCACAATTATTTAACTCGGAAAAGCGAAAACGTCTTTTCTGAGTTTAATAAATTGCACCCTTAAGTAAAAAAATGGACTGTTAAAATACTTACCTTATACAGAGCCGATTGATTACAGTCACAGCATGAGCTGTTCTTTAATTAACCGGCACCCGATGTTTCCTTCACAGCACTGGCTGACTGACACAAAAGCCAGCGCCCAGCTCCTTCTTCTTCATTCCCCGGCCTCATACATCACCACTCTCATTGCAGGGAGCATTCTCACTGGCCCCCACAATGAACCTGATGTTTAAGCCATTTTTCACCCGAGGTGAAACAAAATGGGAAGAACTTCACGTTGGCTGGCGTTGGGGGAAGCATCGGGAGCCGGCTAATTACAGCACAGCTCATGCTGTGACTGTAACCAATCGGCTCTGTATAAGGTAAGTATTTTAACAGTTCTTGTTTTATGTTTTTACTTTAGTTCTCCTTTAAACTGGCCTCCCCCAGTCCCATTCTTTTCAGCGTTTTTTCAGGTAATACATATTCCATAAATTGTGCCCCCAAAAGCCAATTTTATAAAGAGAAATCGCTAAATGTCATACTTTATAGACACAACTTAGAATATTTAAAGTCACAGATTGACAATATAATAAAAATAAATGCATTCCGGGCATTTTAATTTTTTCTTGGTGCAATGGTTCTTTTAAAAGGTTCACCACAGTTGTATCTCCCAGCAGATCATTTTTACGTTTTACTCATGTTCTTTAAATAAGCCATGCCATTGCTGTACAGTATTGTTTCTGCCCCAAGCATCTGCATACTATATGTATTTTTCAGTATGATGACCTTAACATATGCTATTGAATTCAGCTTGAGACCTATATAATGTATCATTGCATACAAAAATTCTTTGGCACTTAGAGGATTTGTTACAGCCTTTTTACCCAGAAGATGGTATGTCATGCTTTGTAATGGACATTTTTACTTGACTTCTAAGCTTTTCAGGACTGTTGATGTGTATAAAATGTGTGACTTATTCTACTGGATCTGAGAGTTTTTTTTATTTTATTTATTTTTGTAGTTTCTATATATCTATATCTCAACATATCAGCGTTATCATTCTACCCAAAATATTTCATTATCTTAAATATTCTAACACTGAGATATTCATCCCAACCTAATAAATCACCTCAGGGAAAATGTATCAAGTGGTGTTAGCGTAACAATAAAAAGGAGTGCTAAAACACCCCTTATGCATCATTAAAACCATGCCTACGATAACTTAAACTTTATTGTAAAAAGAAAAAATGGGAATACTAATACGTTTGTATTTTATTACATGGAATTATAATTCCCTTCTTAGCACCTGGGATCGGGAAAGCATTCCTTTTACTATGTAGAAAAGGTCTTAAATTGTGTTTAGTTAGTGTTAACACTGATTTTCGCAAAAATCTAACACAATTATTGAGGCATATTTACTAAAGTCAAAAACCTAATCGCATCTTTTGACAGTTATCGCTGTTATTTTGGTGAATATTAGTCATTTCGCCGTTAAATATTTATGAAGCGCTAAATAGCATTCATGGATTTAACTGTAAATTTAAATGTAAAAGATAACTTTTCAATACTGATATCCGTATGGATATCGATAACGTTATCTATGCCATTTGAAACAAACATAACTTAGGAACTAAAACCGCACTCGGTGCCCATTGTAAATAATGAATAACGACACACAGAGACTAGCGAAATGCAATGTAACTGAAATTGATTGAAAAAATCCAAACGCCTACTTTAGTAAATTTCAACTATGATAAATTCATTGGAGCAATGATCCACAGTATTGATATTGATATTGTTATATTTTGGTGATATTGATATTCAATGATAACAAGTGCCGGAAACCTTAGTAAATAAGAGGAGAAGAGGTCGATGTCTGTTTAAATATATATATATATATATATATATATATATATATATATATATATATATATATATATATATATATATATATATATATATATATATATATATTCGATTTTCAAAACAAAAATCAATCCGTTTTTAGTAAATATGCCCCATATGTGACTGTTCCAAAAATAGACACAACGTGAATAATACATTAGGTTAAATGGATACAATATGATAAAAAAAAGTGTCCTTGCATCAATTTTTATGTTAATGCAATTGGAGACATTTTCTCATTTAAGTTAGTACAATTTGCATATATGTTAATAATCTTGGAACAATCATATACATAGGTTAGAACTAACACAAAGTGACACCACAGTCTGGAGTCCTTCTTTTCCATGTGTTGTGGCTTCTGGAGTCTTGACTTTCTTTAGACATGAACATTTATATTTCAGGCAAAATCACAATATTACTACCTACTCAGTATGGCAAAGCTATAATATAATATAATTTAATATAGATAGAACTAGGGAAACATGCTAGAATATAACTAGGGGAACATTCTAGAACAAAAAACAAGTAGTGGAACAGACAATATGAAAGTCATAGAGACAACAGAAGCAGGTTCAGGATCAGACAATAGGCTGAAATAGAATAGTAGAAAATATTTTAATTAGTTCTAATAAGCTAGGAACATAACTGTTGGTGGCCGGACTGTTTTTCATAAAAGATCTGGTGTTTTAAACTTTAAACATGATTCTGACCTGATTCATTAGTCCACGTGTGGTTACAAAAAGTCTAGACAGTGTCTAAAAGCAGTTGCACAGTACAATATAACTGCTAGTATTGCAGTAGTGCTCAAAAACACTTCAGGTTCATCCTGCCAAAATACCTAACCCAGTCAATGTGCGCGTTGAACAAAGGTGAATATAGAATCCCAAGATACTAAATTTATACAGTGATTTATTTAATAAAATGTACAATGGAGGGAATATAAAGAAATCCAGATATAGTGTATATTAGATCCCAGAGAAGCTAGTACATAGGGAAAAACACATCCTACACAAAAGTTTAGACATAACAGATAATGCTTTGTTAAGAAATGTTTTTTTTTTGTGTGTAGAATACGCCCCTCACATTATTTTCCATCTTCCTCTAATATTCTTTTCCTGTAAAGGTATATTTTCCACATCATAAAGCGAGGCAGGGTTTCATTCAGTTACCTAGAGGAATTCTAACACCACTACAACTGAAATCGTTTCTTTCTCAGGAGCCGTATACATTCCAGATAGTTCATTATTTAACTTGCTCCTCAAAGGTTTCCTAACCTTACCTCACCAGAAGCAAGTCATTTTCCAGGCTTAGGCGCAGGTGTACTCTGAAAGGGAAAGTGAAAATGTGACTGTGAGGACTGTGATGACAGTTCTGTCTCCTCAATGCATGTATTTCAAAATACATTGCTAAGTCTGTAAGTATTTTGTGTGTTGGCAATTTGCCCACATTTTTGCCATCCAGTAGCTTAGCAATCGAATGATAATAAATATATATATACATACAGTAATGAGAGATGAGTAAACATATTCAGATTTATTGTCATTTACAGATGGGACAAATTAAGTTTATTTGGCTTTGGGTGTTTTTGAGAAGAAATTGGCTACTTGGGAAAACCGAATGGAAAACTGATTTTGTGGGTCATGTTTATGAACCAATTTCTCTTTTACAAACTGATTGTTTGTACAAGCTCTTATTTTATGAAGTTCCTGGTCTTTTTGATTTAATGTTTTATTCAGCTTGATTGGTTTGCTAATTAAACTAACATTAACCTCCAGTAAACTCCAGCAGGTCTTGATATTTGTAAAAGGTTTGGAGTTTCTGAAAACGAGGTGACGGCCTTGATCACTGCATCATTTCTTTTCATAGGCCCGTTACCCCTGTATTTACAAGCAAAACTCTCAAAGAGCGAAATTTATGAAGTTCCAGAAAATCTATTTCGACCTTCTCAAATTTCATCGATGTAAAAAATAAAATGGCTGCCCGATCAAAAAATATCAATCGATAACTTTTTGATTTATTTTACCGAATTTTACCTTCGAAACAGTTCGATCGGATTTTTCGATGGAAAAGTAGCCATACTTTACATTAGTAGTGTGGCTACATTTCCATTGAAAAACTCGATTGAAACATTTCGACCAGTAAAATCTACTGAAAAGTATCGGTCGATATTTTTCGATCGGGCACCCCTTTTTTTTTTTTACATCGATTAAATGAAAACTTTTCAAAATATAGACAGGGCCAGCTATTTAGGGTCAACTACAGGGGGTACTGCCAGCTAAGCAATCCAGGGGGGCCTCGTAAGACATATGTAGACTTTAGAATATTGTCCAACGAAACTGATGACCTAAAAGGGGCACTGAGTAATGAAAATGGGGTTGTTGATTTCTGATGACAGCCCAGCAACTATTAGATCTGATTACATCACTTGTAACAAGGATTCCAAAATATGATGATGTAATGTGTGAAAAAGCTCTTGTAACAAGGCAGAGTTTCGCCAGTCAAGCAGCAGTCTGTCAATTGATGAGAAAATTAAATCTAAATTTTCTTTCCTTCCTTCTATCGAATTACATTTAAAATTGAACCTAATTTAAATGCTTAAGAGACATGTTTCTGCAAACTCAAAAAATAAAACAAAAAAAAAAGTGAAAGATTTCACAGATTGCTTAGTTTTGAGACGGGACCCAATGAGGTAGATTTACAAAGGCTGCTCCATAGACAGAAATCTTATTTCGGTTCCATTTAAGATATTAGTCTCTTGGTAGAAAAATGCATTGAGTTTATTTTCTCCTTATGAAAACCAGTGACCGGATAGTGTTTAAGTAAAGTTTTACAAGATTCTGTAAAGAAAGCGTCTGCAAGAAATTTGTAATGCTTATGTTAATAGAGCTGTCATTACATTGCTTTAATGTGAATAGTAGAATGTGTGATTTACAGAGGCTATGAAAGTTTGTAGCCAGCTATTAGATACAGAAACAATGACTTTTACATGTCTGACGGCACAATAAAACATACTTAGATTAGACATTTTTAAGAAAGATATTCAGCATTTAAGAAAAAGGAGTTCATAATATCTCTAGAAGTATAAATTAAAGGAACAGAAAATTAAAAAAAAATTGTTTATGCTAATTAATACCTTTTATTAAATACAATTTATTATCAAATATTTTTAAAAAGTTAAAATTCTTACCTGTAAAGACATGCACTTCTGTGTTGCATATCCCATCCTCAGATACCACCGGCGACTCTACGGGATGTGAATCAGGCGATCTCTCTCAGGAATGCATTCCTCTCTAGCCATGCCCCTAGTGAAGCCTCACATCGGCACTTCCTAGAGGTCACATGGACAGCGCGCACATCATCAATACTTCCTCCCTGGATGATGTGCACAAATGTGTTTTTTTATTATTTTTGGCTGGACTGTTCCTTTAACAGACACAAAAGACATACAGTATTGACCTTAAAAAACAATTATATTTTTGGGGATCTGAATGAGTGGAATTTTTCAGATAGAATTCAAATTCTAATATGGAAATTGGGTACATCGTATCTCACTGACCCACAAAAGGGTTTGGCTAGTTGTTTAATGAAGAATCAAAGCTTTCTAATTTGCAACAGGCACTATACACCTTTTTACTTCCAATAAAATACTTCATATTTTTGTCATGTTGGTATTTCTTAACATTCTAAGAGTAATGTTTCCTCCATGTCTGCCTTTAGCGTTTGATAATCGCATAGGAAATATTTCATTTTATTTCTCTATATCCTGTTTTAATGGTTTATTAATTGTATTTCTTTATTGCGTGTATTTATATAGCACCAACATCTGCCTCAGTGCTTTAGAGATTAGCCTTACTCATTCTAGGCCACTTTGGAACTTACAGTCTAGTGTCCCTACTCAATTTCATTCAGACTAGGACCAGTTTAGTCAGAATCCAACGAACCTGGTACGCTTTGGGTCTGTCTGGGGAAACCCACACAAGTACAAGTAGAGCATACAAACGTCATGATGTCCAGAGTGGAATTTAACCCGACCTTCAATAACAATATTTTGTTAAGTCTTATGTTTCTGTTTTTATATACAGAAAAAGATGGCAAAAAGGAATCCTCAAAAAAGGATAGTAAATAGATAAAATCCGGCACAAACAGCTATACTCTTTTTCCCAATGAAATAAAGTGTTGCATAGGCACTTGTAAACACATAAAGCCAATAAATCTCAGGTCTCTCAAGTCTCAACACATCTGTACAGCTAATCACCCACAACTCCGCTGACACTCTACTATACAATCCCTTTTACATATTAAGTGGGGCGGGGGGGGGGGGGGGGGGGGGGGGTAGGCAAACTTTGGTGAAACAGAACTATAGTTGCCTGCTAAAGTTCTTTTCAGACTTGCATCAAAGACTGCATAGCACTTCTGAATGACCTTTTGGCAGATCTACTTATTATTCGCTATATAATGAGAGTCCCTTTCCCTGCATAAATTTTGCATAGATTGCCGAGAATACCTTTTCCCTTTAATTCATGTCATGATGCTACATACAGCAAATAAACCATATCTTAACCTTGAGTTCTTGGAGTGTTGTTAGATCCCTTATACCAATGAATACTAATTTCTGATTGGTTGGTGCAGGTTGAGTCCATCAAGTTTATTTGGAAATCTATGTTAAGGTCAACACTGAGAAAGGAGGAAAAAACACCGTCATGCAGATAAGCTGCTTACTTAACATGTCTGAAAAGCTACGTCTCATTCAGTATAATTTCTATGTGCAACTAGAGGAATAACTTGAGGCTTTTTTTACCTTACCATCCATACACCCATACCCCCACACCCTGTACTAACAACTTATTTTCTTACAGCCTATCCATATACCTTAACATTATGCTTCATTTTGGAAGACATCATTTTTCTCTGAACTTTGGGCCTCTTTCAGATCCCAGACCATAAGTGTAGTAATAATCTCTGCGCTTATTGCAGTTATAGTTTTAATGTAATTGATTATTGCTATATGATATCATGCAAACATATTTTCTTAAAAGTTTTACCAGGAAAACTATCCCATATTACCTTAGTACTTATTACCACTCTAATACCACTTTAACCTTTGAAGTTGGATTCCAATGTTTTATTGCTTTGTTTGATTTTCTCTTTACTGATTACAGACAATTCTTTTTAATGAAGCTTATGTAATCCAGTATATACAGTACAAATGAAGTTCCCTAGAAAGTACAGTTGTGAAATTTATATATAGATAGATAGATAGATACAGATAGATAGATACAGATAGATAGATAGATACAGATAGATAGATAGATACAGATAGATAGATAGATAGATACAGATAGATAGATACAGATAGATAGATACAGATAGATAGATACAGATAGATAGAAAGATAGATAGAAAGATAGATAGATACAGACAGATAGATACAGACAGATAGATACAGATAGATACAGATAGATACAGATAGATAGATAGATACAGATAGATAGATAGATACAGATAGATACAGATAGATACAGATAGATACAGATAGATACAGATAGATACAGATAGTTAGATAGATACAGATAGTTAGATAGATACAGATAGTTAGATAGACACAGATAGTTAGATAGATACAGATAGATAGATATAGATAGATAGACAGACAGACAGATAGACAGATAGATAGATAGATACAGAGAGACAGATAGAGAGATAGATAGATATAGACAGATAGATAGATACAGATAGATAGATACAGATAGATACAGATAGATAGATAGAT
>WMED01030206.1:0-10137 GCA_019650415.1 Pipa parva
ATATATATATATATATATATATATATATATATATATATATATATACTAAATAATAAGAATCTCTTAGCCAGTTTAGTCAGTATAGTCAGTGTACAGTACACACAATTATAATATTTTTTAATAGGTTTTGATATACTAAATGGTTTATTACTCTGTTTCCTTATAATAATAATTATGTTTAAACTGACAGTGTCTCATATGCTTTGTTAGAGTAACAGAAAGATAAATTCATATGTGAATATTTGTCATATTAAAGAAACACAGTGAGAAAAAAAATAATATCCACCATCATAGTCAGGTGTAAGGTATCAGTACAATAAATTTATACAAACTGAGGAATTCAGGATTCTAACTTTAATATTCTTTCATTATCACTATAATAAGATATGCAGTCCATTCTAAACTCCTGTTGTTGCCAAATCACACACCAGTCCTCAGATTCACTTCGATAAAAATATCTATGAATGAAACTATACTAAACTTCCAGAATATAATGAATTTATTAATGAATACATGACTCAGTGAATATTTTTTAATTTTATTTTTGCATTTGTTCAGTTTCAGTAAATAATACCACTGTTTAAATTGTTAGCAAGTCTGGATTAATTACTGTTTTATTAATTTTCATTTTTTAATTTTAGTTCAGTTCAGAAAATATTTCACCATCAGACTCCCTTGGAAATTAACACCTTATAGTTCATAATCATAATGTGTTTGCATTCAAGGTTAAATGAAATACACCCAGCAAACATTTTTTGTGAAGTAAATAGCTATATATTTGATTAAAACAAATAGCTACATAGTGTGGTATGTTCTGATAAGTGAAATTAATGTAATCAATCATCCAGGCAAGCTTGTTTGTAGGCTCTTCTAATCTTCTTATCATGACACTACAAACTTAAAGGGAAAACCCTAACTGCACTTGGAGGAATTTGTAACATTTACATATAAATATTTATGTTCTATAAACAGCACATTGTTAGGTTTCCATTTGTATTTCATGTACAGATCTACTGAACATGAAAACTCTCTGGCCTCTAACTTTAAAAGAAAAAAATCCAAAAGAAGAAAATATATTAAAAGAACAAGATATGAATTAAAAAAAAAGTAAAAAAAATAGTAGAAAAAAAAAATATATATATATATACTGTATATATATATATATATGAGAGCAATGAAAATGTGGAATCTTTATGGGTAGAATTACATGGAGGGAAAATTAGAAATAAAACACTGATAGAGTTTGCTATGAGCCACCAAATATAATAAATTTACTTTACTATTAGGATAAATAAATAAGGCAGCAAAAGACAATGAGATAACAATAAAGGGGGACTTCAACTATCCAGATTTAAAATGGGAAACTGGAACCCATAGATCTCATAAAGGAAACAGGTTTTGACAATAGATGAAGATAATTACTTTCTCAACTGGATTAGAAACCAACATAAGAGGGATGACAAATGTAACAAATATGACAAATGTAAGTTTATGCATATGGGAAGGTAAAATGCAAGTCAAGATTAATTTCTAAATGGGAAAACACTGGGAAAAACAGACATGGTAAAGGATTTGGGAATTTTAGTTGACAATAAACTAACTGTAGCAGTTAGTGTCCAGCAGCAGCTGCCAAAGGAAATAGGATCATGGTGTGCATCAAAAGGGGTATAGATACACATGATGAAAACATAATTATACCACTTTACAAAGCACTGGATAGACCACACATTGAATACTGTGTGCAGGTGTGGGCACCAGTGAGTGTACAAGAAAGATGTAGTTGAGCTTGAGCAAGTTCAAATGTGGACTACTAAAGTAATAAAAGGAATGAAGAAACTAGAATACCAAGAAAGATTATCAAAATGGGTTGTTTAGTCTAGAAAAAAGAAAATTAAGGGGTGACCTAATAACCATGTATAAATATATCAGGGGTCAATACAGAGATCTCTCCCACAATCTATTTACGCCAAGAACTGTAATTATTAAAAGGGGGCTTCCTCTGCATATAGAATAAAAAAAAGTTTCTACACCAGCATAGAAGTGGGTTATTTAACCCTTCAATTGCCACATGCTGTAGCTTTTATGGCAGTGCAAAAGAACCTTAATTTTGCCAACACCATAGTTTTTATGGCACAATTGTCAGTGGTGCACTAGTTTTAGTTAAAGTGGGTCTTGGCTTGTAGGGAGGGATCTCTTGTGACCCTATTGGTCACAGGAATCAGTAGGGACCTGGGAGCGCATGTGATCAGTGCTTCTGGGTTTCTTCTCCTCCCAGTGCCTGCAGTGGCACGACCAGCGCACAGTTTCTGATCTCTGCATGCAAGTACAAAATAAATATTTTCTATGGTCCCCACTGCCCCTCTGATCCCCCACATTCTTCCTGATCCCCATATTATCCCAATATGGTCACCAATATAATAATCCCCAGAAGCCCCAAGCCTCTGATTACACCCTAGCTTTTGATTTCTCCCCTTAGCCCCTGATTTTCCCCATCCCTTAATTTTCCCCCTGATTGCCTGATTCCTGATTGCCCCCCAGCTCCAGATTGCTTCTCAAGCCCCTGATTGATCACCCTAGCTCCTGATTTCCCTTTACCCTTTATTGTACCCCTGTGGCCCCTGACTATCTCCTCAGGCCCCTATTTCCCCCAGTATATTTTAAGCAGATCCCCATATTGCCATGAAGAGCCACCAATTCATCTGCAGATCCCCAGATTGCCCTGCAGAGCAGCCAATAGCTCCGTAAATATCCAGACTGCTCCGCAGAGCTGCCAATTACTCTGCAGATCCCCAGATTTCCCCCCAGAGCTGGCATTTTTTCCACAGATCCCCAGATTTCTCTGAAGAGCTGCCAATTCCTCTGGAGGTCCCAAAATTGCCTCACACAGCCGCCATTTCTTCCACAGATTGATCCACAGAGCTGACATTTCCTCCACAGATCTACAGATTGCCCCACAGAGCCAGAAGTTCCTCCACAGATCACCAGATTGCCCCATAGAGCCAGACTGCACCACACAGCCACCAAATTGCTGCAGATTTCCCAATGCAAATGGGAATAGCTCTGCACAGCTGTTGATTGACCTGCACAGCTACCAAGAGAACTGAACAGCTGTCAATTCTCATATATTAGCTGTGATTCCCCACAAAACTGATGATTCCTCATCAGATCCCCTGATGGTGCTGTACAGTCACTAATTATTTCGTGGAGCTGTTGATTGCCCCCCAAATTCCCCAATGTCCCTATAAAGCCACATATTCCTTTGCAGGTTCACTTGATCATCCTACACTGCTGCCAGTTCCTCCACACTGTTTCAAATTCCTCTGAACAGCCAAATTTCCTTCACAGATCCCCCTGATTGTTCGCACAACCACCAGTTGCTCCTCATGTCCCCCTGTATGCCTGGTAGAGTTGCAGATTCCTCCATACTTTTGCCATCTCCTATTCATCAATGTTGATTGCTCCACAGGTCCTGCTGATTGCTCTGCACAACCAGCAATTGCACCACAGGTCCTCCTGATTGCCTCACACACCCACTGATTGCTCCTGCAATCTCTTGATTGCCCACAGAGCCACAGGTTCCTCTGCAGGTCTCAAAGGTCCTTCTGATTGCCCCACACAGCTGCAAATTCTTCTACAGGTACCCCCAATTGCCCTGAATGGCCACCAATTCCTCCACAGGTCTCCCTAATTGCCCTGCACAACTTCTGATTGCCACACACTGCCATTGATTGCTCCCCAGATGTGTCAATTGCCTGATGCGCCACAGATTCCTCTGCAGGTTTCTCTGATTGTCCCATGCCCTGTTACTCAACAAAGTTGCCAACTCCACTGCACAGCTGCAATTCCTTCAGAGGTCCCTGTGATTGCCCCACACAGCTCCAGATTGTTCAACAGTTCCCCTGATTGCCCTGCACCACCAGTGATTATTTCACAGGTCCCCCTGATTGCCCCACACAGCTGCAGGTTCCTTCACACTTTTGCCAATTTCTCTACACAGCTGCCAATTCCTCCACAGTCTCCCCAATTGCCCTGCACAGCCACAGATTCCTACATGGGTCCCACTAATTACTCTGTACTGCCAGCTGTTGCTCCAGAGGTCCCCTGATTGCTCCTCACAATTAGCAATTGTTCCATGTGTCCCCTTTATTGCTTCACACAACCAGTGATTGCTCCACATGTCCCTCTGATTTCCCCACACAGCTGAATTTCCTTCATAGGTTCCCCTGATTGCCCCACACAGCTGCAGGTTCCTCCACACTTTTTCCAATTCCTCCCCACAGCTGCAGATTCCTCCACAGGTCCCCATAATTGCCCTACGCAGATGCTGATTGCCACGCACAGTCACTGATTGTTCCTAAGATCTCTCAATTGCTTGCAGAGCCACAGGTTCCTTCACAAAGTTGAAAAATCTTCTGCACAGTTATCAGTTCCTCCTCAGGTCCCCCTGATTGTTCCACAGGTCTTCCTGATTGCTCTGCATAGCTTCAAATTAATCCACAGATACCCCTGATTGCTCTACACTGCCAGCGATTGCTCCACAGATCCCCCTGATTGCTCTACACAGACAGTGATTGCTCCACAGGTCCCAGTGATTTCTCTTCACAGCTGCCAGTTGCTCCATATTTCCTCCTGTATGCCCTGCACAGCTACAGGTTCCTCCACACTTTTGACAATTCCACTTCACAGTGGCCAGTTTCTCCAGAGGTCCTGTTGATTGCCCTACAGAGTCGCCAATTGGTCCATAGGTCCTTCTTATTGCCCTGCACAGCTGAGGCTTGCTCCATAGGTACCCCTGATTTCCCTGCACAGCTGAGGCTTGCTCCACAGATTCCTCTGATATCTCTGCACAGCCACTGATTGCTGCCTGGATCTCTCGATTGCCTGCAGAGCTGCAGGTTTCTTTGCAGGTTTCTCTGATTGTCCCATGCAGCCAATGGTTACTCCTCACAGTTGCCAATTCTTCTGCCCACCTGGTAACTTTACCAAAGGTCCCCCTGATTGCCCCACACAGCCAGTTATTGCTACATGGATCCAATTGCTTGCTCTGCACAACTGCAGGTTCCTCCACATTTTTGCCAATTCTTCCCCACAGCTTCCAATTCCCCAAAGATCCCTCTAATTGCCTTGCACAGCTGCCAATTTCCCCACACAGCCACTAATTTTTCCCCAGATCTCTCAATTGCCTGCAAAGCCACAGGTTCCTCCTCAGGTTTCTCTGATTGTACCTTGCAGCTGCTGGTTACTCCACACAGTTGCCAATTTTTATGCACAGCTGGCAATTCCTCCACAGGTCCCCCAATTGCCCCACCCAGCTACAGGTTCCTCCACACTTTTGCCAATTCCTCCACACCACTACCATTTCCACCACAGGTCCCCCAATTGCCCTCCACAGACAGTGATTCCACTACAAGTCCCCCCAATTGCTCAAACAGCTGCTGATTCCTCCACAGATCCCCCTGATTGTTTCCCACAGCTGCTGATTGCTCCACACTGCTGTTTATTGCTTTCCATTGCCCACAGAGCCACAGGAAACCCTGATTGCTCTCCACAGCTGCTGATTGCCTCCCTGATTACTCTGATTGCACAGCTGCTTATTTCTCCCCAATTGCCCTGCAGAGCCACAGGTTCCTCCACAGGTCTTTCTTTGATTTCTCCATGCAGATGCTGGTTGCTCCACACAGTTGACAATTCTTCTTCACAGCTGGAACTTCTTCACAGGTCCCCCTGATGGGCCTCCAGAACCACCAATTTCTCCACAGATCCACTAATTGCCCCACAAACCCTCTTATTCACCCACAAATCTCAAGCTGATATTTGAAAGAAATGCTGATTTTTCTCAGCATTTTTATCAATGTTTCAGCAAATCTGCAATTATGAAGGGGGTTTGTATCAACAAATCTGCATCCACAGCAACATGCCTGGTACACCTAGATAGCTGAAGCTGTGTACTTTTGTTGGATATATACTTTGTTGGGGTTATTCCCAAGGTAACAGGTTGCTTTGGCTAATAAATTGTAAGATGGGCACTTGGGCTGCAGCAGTTGGTTTTTCAGTCAAAAATACTTTTTGGGGTGTTTGGAAACCATATCTTTGTATGCATGTAGGCATATTTGGTATCAATGTGTTCAGGAGGCATTGTTCTTTTAGATTTTTTCCAGGGGCTTCAAGTTGATGCATAAAAGAAATGCTGTTTTTACTCTGCATTTTTATCAACATTTCATAAAATCTGCAAGGTGGCTTGCATCCACAAATCTGCATCCACAGCAAAATCCCTGGTATACCTAGATAAGTGAGGGTATGTACTTTCAGTGGATATATACTTTGTTGGGGGTATCCTTAAGATAAAGGGTTATTTTGCCTAAAAAACTGCAAGGAGGCACTTGGGCAGCAGCACTCAGATTTTCAATCAAAATTACCTTTGCACTCATACTTCACTTTTGGTTGTTTCACAACCATATCTTTTTGCGCAACTATGCATATTGGGTATTTTACTGTTCAGGAGGCATTGCTCTTTCAGATCTAGAATGATTTTTGGGGTGAAATTTATGAAAGTCGGTAATTAGTGCTATCGCGATATAGATGCTATTGATATCTCGATAGTGGTATTTTTTAACCGATATCGCGATAGCGGTATTTACCGATATTGCGATAGCAATATTTCGGCTGTTCTGCCATTAAAATCAATTTAACGATATTGATAGCATCAGTAAAAAAATTCCGATATCGCCATATCGGAGTTTTGCGTTCACAAATCTGTATCCATGACAACAAAGAAAATATAATTTTCTAAAAATTTTTTGCAAATGTTTCACCCAAAATAATAAGCAAGCAAAGAAAAAATTGCAAACAAGACCTTGCATGTGAAAGCCCAATGTCTGCTGAAACAAACAATATTTCATTTTCCTGGAAATCACATTGCTTTCTGTGACAAAATCTTAAACACATACAGCGCATAATTCTTAAAAACTGCTTGGCAACATGTGGTGCAAAAAATTACTGATTGCCTGGCACTGAAAGGGTTAATGTAAGAGTAGTGACATTATGTAACACTCTCCCTGAAAAAGTTGTCATGGTTGATTTCATTAAAAGAGTGTAAAAGGGGTTTGCATGCTTTCCTTCAGTGTAAAAACATTGCACATTATGGGAAACAGATAAGTGAATAAAAGTTCATATTCAAAGTGCATTGTCACTAATGAAACATGTGAATGTGAATTTAATGAAAAATGCCATGTGTGCTACTGTTCCCAAATAATGCATTCTTTATTAAATAATTATGAAATGAGATAGAAGTTTTCTTTAGAAGATTATAATTGCATAGTTTTGCAAAGGATACAGTAGCATAAATAAACCATTGATTTCATCAGTGCAGCCTTGGGAGCTTAACAGAACAGTGCTTGAGATATAGTCATATATCAAAAACATTAGTTTTATCAAACTTGCAGGTCACACAAGAAAACAATTTTTAGTTTATACATTTAAAAATATTTCAATGATCATTTGAGAGATATAAATTCCCTTCAAAGGAAGAAACAAAACTGACATGTAGCAAAACAACTGTATACAGTCAAATTATTTTCAAAGTAAAGCACCACCTGCTTCAAATATAAAAGAAAATATGACAAGAATTTCAAGAATTTTGATAATGATATAATAGTGTGGGGCCATAAAGCACATTTTCTGTTTTCATTTTAAGTTATTTAAATGTTTAATTGAAAATGATGTCCAGTTGTAGTTTAAAAAATGGATTGGATAATTAGGGAACAGTCCAACCTTTAAATTTTGCAATACATATTACATACATATTTTCTTTGTTTTTTTTTTTGCATTTATAGTTACATTCTTACAAAAGCAGTTTCTCTCTCCCCTACCACTGACTTGATTCTAAGCACAATGAATTCTCAAAAACACAATGATAAAGAAGCAGGTGGGCAGAAGCTCTGCATTTACATCTGACTGGTTACCTCTCATAACCAATTTCTCAAGCCTTATATTCAAATCCCTGGTTTAAAATTCTAAACTAAACTAGAAGGAAATAAGAATAGTAGAAGATCCTAAAAGAAATTGCATTTAAAGTGAAAATAAGTAAATTAAACATATTGTAAAAGCATTTATTTAACAGTAACAAATAGACAGGCAAATAACTGTTAAGTAACTAGTAAATTAATCATTTATTTCTTTCCTTCTTATTTTCAAATATATTGGACAGCAAATGTCTGGGCTTTCAAAAATACATGTGTGTATAATTCTTAGCATTCCCTCCCCCTAAAAGTTATTAAAATCTGATCTACTAAAGTGTAATAGCACTCCCTCAACTCCCTCAAGGTGAGGAATGTAATTTTTTGTGTCAGTACATATGACATATGGCAGAATGGATCAGTGATCACAGACCAGTTATTCATGTCACATCCTTTAAACTAGATGAAGAACCCAAGGTCTTTAAAATTCTCTTACAAAAGTGGCTATTTTTGCTCAAATACTTTTCAAGTTCAGTTAAATTATGTTGATATTTTTTAAATGTACTGATATTTGATGGTATAACTACAGACGAAGCTGATGATATTACAGTTTTAGTATAAGTAAGCTATACTGCAACCTCTAAAAAGACTTAAAAAAAATGCAAGATCTTGCCCCTTACTAACTGTGCCTCCTTGTTTTATATTATTGTATACTTAATACCATCCTGTAGCTCTTAATTACTAAATTAGCAAAATTTCCATTATAAGTAGAATGGATGCTGGATCATGAAAAGATTCTGGAGATTACTATAATACACATATATTTCTTTCCTGATTGAGTTTTACTTTGGGACCTGCAGTTTGCTCTGTGACTGCTTTATTATTGAAGCACTGGGATAGACTTTTGCTGTGTTTGTAGTATTCACTTCATTAATTTTGGACTTTTTTATGAGATGATATAGCACAAATGCAAAGTCCTTACTAATTTCCAGTCCAATTAAAAACCTATGACTTCCTGTTTCCTCTCCTTAGATATCTTCTTATTTTCTTTCCCAAATTGTTGTTTCATATTCCATTTTAAACTGACCCCCAACCATGGCAGTTTGCAGGCAGTTGTGTCCTTTGCAACTTTGTTGGGAGTTATATATTTAGTATTTTGACAGTCTTCACTGTTTCACTGTTATCTGTTCAACTGTAGTTTGTTAGTGTTAGTGGAAGCAACAGTGTAAATAAATCCTCTCCTTATTTCAGTCTCTATGAAAATCTGCAAAGGTGGCCTTCTAGTTTTTATTTCTGGGATTTTTTTTTTTAAAGCTTTCACTGTATTACAATTATTAATAATGGCCATCAACAAATAGAGAAATAGAGAATCTCTAGGATGTTGAATCCTCAAATTATAACTTTATTAAAAAAAAGTGATTTATGTTATTCGATAATGCTATGGTTCATATACTATATTGAATGACATAACTGAATGTCAATGTGATTTGGCACATTTAACAATTAGGTCTATCATGTTTTCTAAGTGCTCTTCACAGTACCAAAATGTAATAAAAATTATTTAGTTTTATAGCCAGGCATTATATTTTATTACTATTATTTATTATTTGCAAAATTTGATTAAACATGAAATATTTGTAGATATTGCTCAATAAAATTACTAGTTTAGGGGTTCATAAGCATAATTTATCACAAAACACTAGAAAATCAGATAGTTTGAAGGGAAGCATTTGCTGTTAAATATGAAGATTAGGAGATAAGTTCTGTTATAGCATATGTAACATCCTTGACCCAAATAGCCTTTTCTATTTGTCTTAATTATTAATTAGCTCTTTATTTATAGGGAATATGTTCTTTTTGCAACATTCATCTAGCTATTTATTTGTCACTGTCATTACTTTTCTGAATTATTTTCTCCATATCTGCTCTAAAAAGAAATAAAGTATAGTATACATGTTTTTAGAAGTTACTCAAAACTGTACTTATTTCAGAGGAAAAAGCACAATCCTTAAGTATACTAAGCAATTAACGGTGTTTAGTGGTAATAATGTGTTTCAATACATAATAAGATTATTCAAAAGCACATACAAACTTGCAAAAATGTTGAGTTTTTCTCTAGGATGGTATATACAGTGCCTACAAGTAGTATTCAACCCCCTGCAGATTTAGCAGGTTTGATAAG
>WMED01030207.1:0-10137 GCA_019650415.1 Pipa parva
ATATGAGTAAACTTCTTTAATCCTGTTTTCTCTAGCAGATCTGTGATGAGTGCAGCCATTACTTCCAGTGCCTTTTCCTTTGAGCTGTAGCAAGGAGCTGCACTACTGAGCATATACATAAAGTGCAGCACACATTCATTTCAATTAAAAGCCTAGATCCTTATATAAGGAATGGAACAGACCTTTACAGGACATTTCATTATTTTCTTATGAAAATATATTCAGCATATACTGCAATGAACTAACTCTACCAATTTATTATATATTTTGGGAGTTGGAGTTGGTCCATTTTATAATGACTCCGACTCCACGACTCCGATTCCACTGCCCTGGACTGTATCCTATTCGTTTTCTCAAACTATCAAAATGTAGGTAATGTCTGATCTAGCCATGTCTTCTCCATAACTCCTGAACTGCCCAAAAGACTACATAGTTGAAGTTGTCACTGGACATTTTTCCCCTCAGATATGTCCTGATGGGTCATGTGATCACTACCAGGATAGGTTTGATTTAAATAGGTCATCCAGTGACAATTCCCTATTACTAACAGAGCTCCTGGTTGGGTCAAAAGAAAGGGTGAAGGTAACTAACTAACAGTTCAAATCATCAACACACATATGTGCAGATAGTATTTTTTAGCTGATGTCAATACACAACCCTGCCAGAAACTGCAAACCACAGTATGTGGTTTTAGTTAGAATACTTATAGTTCTATCCCACACCATACATACAATACTTTAATACTATTTAACCAAATGTCTACAAAGAAACAACAGCGACCCTTCAGTCAGTCTTGTACCTTTTCATCTACTGTATATTACATAAGCTAAACTGTGCCCTAGCAATGGAGAAGCAGTGTGAAGTCACACAATGTAAAAAAACAAATAACATTTTAGAAAAGACAGAAGCGCTATGTGGCATTTGTTGTGTCTTGACAAAACCACACTTAATACAACAAAAACAAAATCCAGTGATGGACTCATGCAGACATTTAAATGTATGACATTTTCAGTTTTAATAACATGTGCTATAAACATCCATTTTATTACAAATTACCTGCTAATAGGATTACTTTGATATTGTAGCAAAATTGTTGTTTACAATGTGCTCTGCAGAAAAATAAAGCTCACATAAACAAAAAAATCTTTACAAAGAAATTGCTTTGAGACAGTGAACACAACCGGATCAGCTAATAAAGCATTACTGAGTGCATGTAATGAACAGAGCTGTTTGTATAGAATAGCATAGAAAACCCAGTATAATTTAAAGAATTCACCTGCTCACCCAATTGTGTATAACAAAATAAGCGTTCTGCACCATAGTAAATGATCATCCATAAGGAATTTTTTGTCTAAGTGGCAACACAATTATTTTTATAAGAAACATATATACAACACATCTAAAAATAGAAATATAGCAAAAAAGACCAACATTATAAAAGGGCAATACATTATCATGGATAGAAAATTTTAAGACAATGCAGAATGGTTTATAATGGATAACTGCGGTGGTTAGCACTTGCTGCCTTGTAGCGCTGGGTTCTGAGTTCAATTCCACCCTGAAATCACAATCATTAAACATACTACATAGGTGTGTGTGACTGAATACAAACTAGACTGTAAGCTCCACAGGGCAGGGACTGAAGTGAATAATGACTCTCTGTAAAAGCACGGCGTAATATATCAGTGCTATATAAATCAATAAATACAAACTGTTATATACCAGTTTTTACACCAGTTAGCCCACCCCCTTGACCCTGAAAGAGTCTACTGGTACCTGATTGGATTTTGCATCCAGCTGAATGAGTGTTGAATCAGCTGCTGCTACACTATGGGGGTAATTCATCAAGAAGCGAAGTGAGCTACGATCCGTTCGGCTCACTTCGCTAATAGTAGTATGTGCATGCTGATGTCCTGCGCGCAGCATGCGCATACTACTATTAGCAAAGTGAGCCGAACGGATCGTAGCTCACTTTGTGGCTTGGTGAATTACCCCCTATATATTTTAATTAGCAGAGTTGATATTGATAAAGTGGGTAATTGAAGTGTTAAAGTCATCTGAAATTAAAGATGTTTTGAAAATGTATGCAGTATTTATAAGCCTTATCAGTTACAAATATAGATAACTGTAATCATTCTAAGGTATTAGTGCCACTTTAAATGATCATATTGAGTTCTACACAAAGGTGTATGTGTATAGTTTAGTGTCCCTGTAGTAATGAAAAAAGCACATGTGCTGGCTCAGTTATGTTATATTAAAATGTTTGTTATTAGGCATATCTGTATGAAGGTTATTATATTAATAAAAATTATCATTCAGGTTGCACCTGGGATGGGGCAGAACCATTCGGTAACCAATAGGAGCACTTGTGAAACAGTCACAGAACACCCGCATATAAAATAAATAGCTTTGCTTTAAGCAGAACTTGTTATTTAAGATCTCTAGCTAAAAGAGAGAGACAAACTCGACCATTTAAAACCACAGAATTTTTACAAAAATTCTTCTGGCCCTGAAATCCTCACAGCATTAAGCAGCCAGGTCAAGCTAATGCATTATTATTTGTGCTGTCTTTGACTGCATAGCAACATACTAGAAGTCGCACGTCATTGGCCAACATTGCTCTGACTGCTTATGCCCCACAGCACTGAAGTAGTATTCAAATGTTGTAATCTTGCAGTTAGTATATGCCCCCCTGAAAAGTTATTTCTCTGTTTCTTGTCAAACTTTCAAACGATGTTTTGAAGTTAATCAAAATGGATGGTCAGCTATTCTTGCCAGTTCAGTTGCAGATATATATTAGGAAGTAGTAATCTGTTTACAGTTTTGCTGAAATATATTGCAAAAAATGATGTAGTGAACATAGTACTGTCTATGTAAACTTAATCTGAATGTTGTAGTTCTGCCAGGCAGCAGCATTAGCTAGACACCGGAAATAGAAGGGCTAGCTTTTTCAACTTACCATAATTAAACTTTGTAACATACGGTACATCCTATTCAGACTGCAATTATTTTATTCCCAATAAATAACAGCACAAAGAGCTTGTTCTTTCCAAAGGTTACTGTCTGCTAGCTTTTTGTAAATTGGATAAAATTCCTGACTGAACCATTGCTACTCCCTATTACTGGGTTATTCATTTTTTTCAATGGAGCATTCTTTCAGACTGAGAATGACAGATCATCTGGAAGCAGGTCCAATATCAGAAAAATACATAAAATGCACTATAACCCCTTTCAAAGTACCAACTTAAGTCTGCTTTCAGAGATATTATACAATTGGTTATAATGAAACTGTATGTCTACTGATTCTCATTGGAGTCCGCAGGGGGGACCAGGAAATGGAGCACATCAGGAGTAGTTTTAACTACTGCACCCTCCTGTCCTGCCATATCTGACTAATGGTTATACATTAGGCAGATAGGGCAGGACAGAGGGGCACATCGGAAGTTTAGAACTACACCCAATATGTCACGTGACAGTAACTTCATGACATCACTGTCATGTGACATTGTGATGTTTTCCGCTGTCCCCCTTTCCCCTTGGGTTTGTTCCCTGCGGACACCAATGCTGATTCTGTCAAAGTGGTCAGCAAAATCCTGCAGTGTAAGTAGGTGTAATCCAGCCCACACATTCACACTAAAGAAAAAGGTTCTCAACAAAACAATTATTTATTTTCACCTTAGACATTTATTTAAGTTTTGGTGTAGTAAGTAAATATAAATAAACCATAATAGTGGGGCAGTATATGAATAATGGGTATGGAGATAGGAATATCAGCATACAAATTAAATATCCTTAATGTTTTTGGGGAATGGAATGTTTCAGCTTAAATCATAATCAAACAAATTAACATAAGTCAGTTATAAATTGGAAAATCATACATTGTGCAGTTCTAGAGTTCATGGAACCTACAGCAAGTTTTATTTTTAAACCTCCTACCTAGGAGACCAATAGTATCTGAAGCTGTTTCTGGGTTCTAACCATTATCTTAAATTGCAATCATTTACAGCATATAGCTAAAGAAATCTTGAAATGTCTTAAAGACACTACTAATCTATTACAGGAATCAACCAAAATCTGTGGACATCTAGAGCTTGCACACCTTAATTCTTCAAGAAAAGGGACCGAAAAGAGTAGAGGAATCGTTTTGTCCAGTACAATGTCACACCCCCTGATCTATTTCCTGGATGATTACCTTGGCCTGATATTGAATAGAATTGCATCAAACTCAATAATGTATTTTATTATCTGCATTCATGAAAAAGAAGAGACCTACCAAATGCATCTATGCTGCAACCCATTATTGGGTAATAAAGTGAATACACAACATGTTTTGGGCATCCTGCCCTATATCAAGTGTCAATGTATTTTATTGGCAAAGGCAAGGTACATCCATGGGAGCTCCAGTTTCCCCAGCCTTTGCCAATATATTTATTAGTACATTATACAGAAAACGTTCCCTTGGAATTGTGGTAAAGTTTTTCCTTGGTTAGGAAAAAACTGCTGTTCCCGCGGTACTTCCGTCCTTGTACCAATTGTAATCCAATACATCCAAACAGAGAGGGAAAACAGCAGGAAAAGTAGTGAACTACCAAATACATTTATTGTGATGCATTACATGTTTCTGGCACTGGGCGATTTATCAAATGACAGTGCTATTTTCAAACATGCTGGTTTAAATGCAGTGCCTTGCTCCGTCCCTTCTTACTGTGGACCTATCCACAATGGAGGTGGAGACCAGCATAATAAATACGTGCAACCCTTAAACAATAAAAATGTGACAATTCAATGTAGAACATACTGTATATGTACATAGATATAAACATATATAGACATGTACTAGTCCACAGTAAGAAGGAAGGAGCAAGGCACACCATTTAAACCAGCATGTTAGAAAATTGCACTGTCGTTTGATTAAGGGCCCAGTGCCCAAAACATGTAATGCATCACAATAAATTTATATGGTAGTTCACTACCTTGCCTGCTGTTTTCCCTCTCTGTTTGGATATATTTATTAGTACATGAGTTGGAAGAGAGAATGTTTTACATGCAGAATATAAAAATACATCCATAAATACTTTCAATATGTGGATTATATTCTGGACAGGTCCTATTGCTGACTTTATGGAAATAGTTGATAAGGCTAACACTCTGCATCCCACTGTCAAATGTACAAATGAACGCAATAAATTCTCTCCTTTTTCTGATATGCATCGGAAACCAACAGATAAAAATAACTAATAACTGGCCAAAAGTTACTACATTATATAACTTCTCAAGAGCAATTTTATGAAAAAACTACTAAAGCTCTGACTGTAAGGTTTATAAATAGAGGAAATGATGTGGTTATGCTCTGTGTATGTTGTATATGAATATGCAAAAAAGGAACCTTTAAACCACTAAAAAGCAGAGAATGGTACGGGGGGGGGGGGGGGGGGGGGGGGGGTGCGTGATTCATGATTATATAAAACTTCTGTACCTGTGGCAAAAGAGTAGCCCAATGACTATTACACATTTCAGAAGCATAATTAAATAATTATCATTGTGGATTTTAGTTGTTCTTTTTAACTGAAACCATCAAGAGACACATGACAAAAGCCACCCCTGTGACTAAAGACTTATTCATAACCATCACCTCAGAGTTTCTGGGGTCAGTCAGCTTTCTACAATGAAAAGAATTCACTAGCTATAATCCTATTAACTATTTGGACATTAAGCCTATTAAATTTCATGAAAGGCACCTTTTACAATTCAGCACAAAAATAACCTGCTGAACCATGGGACTTTTTTTTTTTTTTTTTTTACAGAATCTACATGGACAAATAAAATGGGCTAGATTTAACAAGAAAAAAGTTAGACTATTGTGGGCATAATCTGTCATCTTCAAATGAAAAACCTAAAATATGAAATATTAAACATAAAATGTACTGTCTTGTAGGGGAGGACAGATATCTTAGATAGAGCTCTTAGAGCAGGATGGTAGAATTTTAGGTGCTAATTTCTTAAAACATACTTTGAAATTGGTACTATCAGGGCCGGCGTCAGCACACGGCATAGTTGGGCAAGTGCAGGGGCCCACAGAGCCTCTCGGGGCCCCCCGGCAATTGCCAGCTCCAGCACAGGACGCAGGTGCAGCGTTCTGTGCCGATGCCTGGTTGCCGTCAGCACCCCGCACCCGCAGGGGGGCCTACTGAGGGGGCCCACTGAGGCTCTGTCGCCCGAGGGCCCATAAAAACCTGGAGCTGGCCCTGGGTACTATACTAGCTGGATGTGATCTGAAATCCAATTAGTAAAATTAATATAAATGTTTGTGGAAATCAGTAAATACTGACAAACAAAAGGAATAAACAAAACATTCAGCTGTATTGGACATATGGTATTCACTAAATATAAATAACTTTACAAATTCTGCCATATTTTATTAAATAAGACAATTCCTTATGCAAGGAAGCTTAACTTCAGTGTTCATTTGTTTTGGAAATGTACCATGATGGGCGATGGCCCAGGGCACAATCTATTTGAGGGGCGCTGTCGTTCACATCGCTCATCGCTAAACTTGACCTCCCCCCCCGCGCCCCCCCTGCCCTGCAACACCCCCCCTGCCCTGCAACACCCCCCCAGTTCCCCAAGCAATTGCCACTATTAAATAAGTGTTTTTTGCAATATAAATTATATCTTTATTTTCAGTGTTTTTTTTATTTATAGTTTCTTTCTTACAAAAGCCCCTTCCTCTTTAACATGAAATCTCATGCCACCGTTTTGATCCCAAAGCTTGACAATTGTGAAAAGAAATTCTAAACAGCAACTTTGTGAAGCAGCACACCTGCAAAGTTCTGATTGGTTCTAAAGCCTTCCATACAAATCCCTGCCATAGGATTCCAAAGTAAACTGCTAAAGAGAAAGTAGTGACAGAGAAGAAGCTTCAAGAAGAAAGTGCTTATAAACTGAAAAGAAATGGAGATAAGAAAACTATATTTGCTGTAAAAGCGTTTAACAAATAGAGAGGGAAATAGCTGTTGGAGGCTAGACTATCCCTGAAAAATCCCAACTAGGATAAAAACAACAAAAACAAAAATGAAGAGAGAATCAAAACAATAATGACTATATTTTCCAGTATATATGCAACCATAACTGTTTCTACAAGTGACAAAAAACATCCGTGTTCTAAGAAAAACCCTGTTTAATCGATAACATATTCTGTGTAAAACAATGAAAAGCAGTCTGGCACAGTCCACAGTAAGTAAGCAGCGCCTAATAAGGCTACCATTCAGGACATAACAGAAAATGAACACACTTATTTCAGAAATATTTAAGGCAATCGTGTAGTGTTGAGTTCTAAAACAAACTCCCCCACTCTTTTCATACACTAAAGGATTTTGGAACCTTTCCTTTAAAATATAAATATTAATGTTTTCTGAGCAGCTCTACCAAACAGCTTTCAAAATTGCAGAGATTTCTATTTTTCTATTAAATTTATTGAGAAAACAGAAACAAATATGCTAACAGACTTGGTGTGAAGGGACATATATCACTGTGTTCTTTGCGCTCAACTGCTACTCATTTCTTCAGACTGAATTTAAAGAAAATGATTTTCTGTTATTACTGTAATAGTAATGTGTATCTGCCTGAATGCTGTATCTCTCCAACTGTAACTGAACTATAACACTCAGCATACTCCAAAGTGCAAGTAGGTGAAACTTAACATGAGAGAGATTGTTTCAGAAAAAAGTTAGGAAAAGGAAACAGAAACCTTTAAGTGGAAGATAATTATCAAGGGAGAAAATAAGCAGGGAGAAAAAGCACTCCACGATGCCGCACCTTTCTGTGTTTCTTGTGCCACCAATCTTTCTCTTAATAATTTTCACCTTAAGAGGTATATTCAACAATACTTGTATAAGTATATCAACCAATCGGTTATTAGTTTTGGCCAGTTTACTGCAGACGTAGTAATATGACAAGTGCCTGGTTGCTATGAGGTGTCCATCTAAATACCTGCCATTCATTAATTTGGATACCACTGCAGCAGAGCTTGAAAATACACATTTGTGTTTTATATTTAAGGGAGTATTTTCAATTGCTAATCAGCAATATTTTTACATATCAAGTATACCTTTTGGAGCTATAGAACTAAGCATGGAGTTCCAGAAAAATTATATTTGCAATAATAACTTATGCATGTCTCCTCCTCACAAGGGTGATTTAATCACTTTAACAGACATTTTTCTGGATGGTCTGGATGTTTTTTTTCTGGTTTCAGTAAAATGAAGGGCCACTGGCAGCTCATTTTAAAGTTCATTCCTTTCGGCCATCTCTTTCGGCTCATTTTATTGAACTGCAGTGATCCCTGAAGTGTTTTAAAAGCAGACGCTGAAAAAAATACTTATTTACCATTAGGCATGCTGTTGTGATTCTATGATATTCATGCAATGAGGAATGGCGGGTAAAACTAGCAAGTTTTCTTTGTATCTGTATTATGTTATTAATTATGGACTTACCACTTCACTGAAAAGTACTTGGCGAAAATAAATAAATAAATGAGTCACTTTCCTAGAGGTCAAAATAAGGCAGAGCAACAGACATAAAATCACTATTAGCAGTGAGTATAAACCGATTAAATAAAATCATTCAACCTCAATTTCACTTTCTGCATATGTAATTAAAGCATTCAACTATGACATGGTACAAAGGTGTTAATGCTTTATGCAATAAAATATACCTCTCGCTTATGTAATCTCTCACTACTTCTAAAACTGTAAAATGTTAGTCAACCAAATTACAGCATTACTTTGTTGCATGTCTGTATTGCTAAGATTGTTCATGAAAGTAGCTGCCAGTAACAGTCTCAAGGTCTTGATAATTAAGGAATGGCGCGTTCGCAGGCAACATCAGTTGATTAAGTGAAGCAGAACATGCACATGGAACAAATGATCTATTTTGCAACTGAAACATTCTTGTATGGTAGTCACATTATAAATCTTAAGAATGTTCAGAGAAAACATATGAAATACTTGATTTTGTTGTTTCAAAAGTGCACACTGCTTTATCTCTTTTGTTTACTTGTATCTGTTTCTAATCTGAACTTCTGGACTAATGCTATGTATGCAGGGGCATATTTTCGAAATATTTTCTTTTTAATATTGGTTTTCAATTCTTTGACTATTTAAAATAAATCAAAGGAAAAAGTTAGATGAAAAATACATTTGTTTATGTTTTTCATGTATTCTAACTATTTTAGTCACTATACATCAGTCTGCAACTTACAGGCAATCACTTTTTTTTCTGCCTGGTTTGTGCTTGCACTTGTCTACTGTTTATTTTCTGTCAAAGTTTCCCATGGGACTCTGCAGAATAAAAATATATTCATGAATTTTGCATGATTCTTGACCTGTGAAACTGGGTTTCCCACTTGGTTGATTTATCATTCATTAAACCAAGTCAATGGCAAGAAGAATCAGACTATCAAAGTTTAATGAATAAAGTGAGAACCTGACTGGTTTAGGGATCAGTGTGTTGTCTACATATATAAATGCAAGGAAAAAAATGTTTTCAACTTTTTCAGATCTCGTCAGTGCTGTAACTATAGGGCTCACATGGGTGAGGAGTGTGACTAGGCCCCCTGGTAAGTTACCATTTTTTGGGGGGCCAATGAGGATACAAGAAGGGCTGCCACTGTCGGGGGCGGAGCCCTTTGCCAGTCCTGCGCCAGGGAGGGGACCATGGTGTCAATCCTGCATTAGGGCCTTCTGTCCTGTAGTTCTACCCCTGAATCTCGCCATTGAAAATTCTTGTTAATGCTTTCAATCTCACTAGAGATAATAAAAATAAACTATTCTTTATTTTATAGTTTGCTAATTATTTTAGCTAGTTACGTAGATGAAAATATGAATGTGGATTGAACAGAATGAGCGGACTGCTTAAAATACATGTTGTTTTGACCACTCTGAATTATTTGGTTTGTAACTCAGATGGCTGTTAATCTTGCCAATCAAATTTGGCCAGCAAGCAGGAAAGTCAAGTAGTCAGGTAGGCTATTTCCCATAGAGCACTTGTGCAGGGAAAATGCTAAAACTACAAACAAACAAATATATATACAGTGGGGGAAAAAAGTATTTAGTCAGTCACCAATAGTGCAAGTTCCAC
>WMED01030208.1:0-10137 GCA_019650415.1 Pipa parva
GTACTGTGCCTGCCGGTGCAGGGTACTGTGCCTGCCGGTGCAGGGTACTGTGCCTGCCGGGGCCGGTGCAGGGTACTCTGCATGCTGAGGGCTGTGACAGAATGAGGGGAGTTTTGTTTGAAGCAGATAAGCAATGCATTAACTTGTTTTCTTATTTTCTTCATTCAAAATCTGAATGTCATGATTTTGTGTAATGTTATAGTTCATGTTCCCACACTGTCTAAGGAGCTGGGTTTTTTATTTGTACCTGTGGCAGCGTAAATGTGTCAAGACTCTTCCTGTCATAATCCCTGTATGGAGAGAATCTATTTGGTTTTACAGACCCTTTTGTTTTGTTTTTTGTGGAAGAAAGGAAAGTCAGATTAGAGCAGTGTTGAATTAGAGCAGTGTTGTGTACACAGGTTTCACACAATGCAGGCTTTATAAGCATCATGGAGCCCTGTCAGGTTAGTTTACTAAACTGTTGCACTAATTTAAGAATGTGCTTCCTTCCATATAGTTCTTTAAGGAAAGTTGCTATTTGAGTTCGCTTACTAGATGCAGTACTTGTCAAAATATCATCTTTAAGATTTAATTTGTATTTTTTTCTGGTTTGTGTGGTCGCTCAAGTTTTCAACTTCAAAGATAACATTTTACCAATACTATGCAAGTATGATTGCCTCACCAAACCAAATATGCTTTTTACATCATCACTGAATTGTATTCACTAAGCTCTTGCTGTGTTAAAACATTAATATTAAGTTTTATAGTAAAACAATGAATGACAACATTCTTGCACGAAAGACTCTCGTCGCCTAGAAGTATTTGGCCATAGTTACCTTCGAAGTCTAGCCAGGGTAGGATTGAGCGATTGTAATAGCAACGCTCAAGTGAGACATCGCATCTTGCGTCAGAATTTAGGAGAACTTTCTGTTTCTCAATGGTTACAACTTTGAGGATTCCGTTGGCTAGGACACATGTTGCGGATGGAACACACTCTACTACCAACTTGAGTCTTATTCTCGGTTTCAGGCAAAGAGTGGAAACAAACTTGCAGCGGTCAATCCATGACTTGGTGTAGGGAAATGAAAAACTGCACCACAAGCCTAGAGATAGTTGGAAACTCTTGACTTCCTGGTTGGGGCCTGAAAGACCATACTCGCGCATGGCTCTAAATGCCCAGGGATATGGTTTGAATAGGCATCAGTGGCAGTTATGTTGTCACTTTTTATCAAGTCAGACTGCTTGTGAGGACTGCGGAGATTGGGGACTCTGTGTGTTGACCAGGATGGTGTTCATCTTACTTTTTGTTAGGTCCAATCCCTACTTGTTTTTATTTTTACTCTAAGCTTTTCTTTCTTTCAGCCATTGAATATGTGGTAGCCAGCAGTGTTCTATTCCTCTGTTATGTTATAAATGAATGAATGAATTCTCGCTCTCTATATTTCAGTCCTATGTGCAGTATAACCATTGCATTTTAGTTTCAAGAGTTCCTTCCTTGTGTTGCCGCTGTTATCTGTGTAGATATTGTTCAGTCCAGGGCTACACTAGCATTATTTAACCTTAAATAAAAGAATATATTTGTTTTACATCTATTTGAAAAACTATTTTAGGCATGGTTGCAGAAATCTCCAAAGTAGGCCAGTTCCTATATAATACTTTGCATCAAGAATTATTATTGGACAGAATTTGCATGTTTGGATTGCAGACTGTGCAGTTGGCTAAGATAACTATAATTCTGTTAACTACAGAAACTAATGTTTAATGTTCTTGTTGGTATTTTCAGATATGAACAAAGAGAGAGACTTTGTTTATAAAACTATACTGAATGAATGTTCAGCTTCCCATATGACCCCACTCCAAGGTGGAGTGCAGCATCTTTTGCAGCAAAGTTCTAATCTTTGTTAGCTGGAATTGGAAGTCCTAAACATTAAGAAACTCATTGACAAAATATGGGACGCACAGAAAGGAAAGCAGAAGCCAGGGAAGAAATCCTCCGTCGTGAGCAATGCCGGGACCACCAAAGAGAGGTAACGTTATAAAGAACCAGAGCAGTTTTGTTGAGGCAGGGACAGATCAATCCCCTAAACTGATTTTTTTTTTTTTTTTTTTTTGCACAGATAACTCGGATCCTGCAGAAGCCAGCAACTGAGAGAAGCCCTGGGGAGAGAAGACTTTTGAGGGACTCTGGAGACCTTGTATATGAGCATGAAATACGGAGAATACGCAGGGAGAGGCGTAGGCACCGGGAGCTGGAGGTGAGCAAAATGATGGGATGAACAAGCTGAACGCTGACTTTCAGGAAATGGTACGGAGCTGAGCACTGAGCAGTAGCAGGATGCAATGTAAATTTGTGCATAAAAAGAAATAGGACAGGGAACTGGGCACAATACATGGAATAGCTTAGGTGCAAAACGTCTTTGAATAGAAGTAAGGGTCAAAGAATTAACTAAACACTGAAAAATATAGAGGAATAAGCTAGAAATGTAGATGGGAGAAGAGAAAGGAACTAGACAGCAACTGGATAAAAAAATTTTAGGGGAATGTGTAGATAAAGAGATGGGCACAATGGACAGTTGGTCATGAATACCACCGAATTAACCCAAACACTATAGTTAAGTGCAGAATTAGTATTTCTTTGTCGTGGTGCCTGAAACCTAACTGGTTAAATATGCCAAACTACTATAACCTCATAGTCTTGTATTACTCAAATTAGAAAGGTTCTAGATATCTCTTTGTATTGAGGCAAAACTGACAACAATAACTGTAAGCTGGGATAATAATCAAAGGCTATGCACCCACACGTACAGGGAACAGAAACATACTGGACTGATTGCAAAATAAACTGCATGAGGTGTAATGAGAGAGAAAACAGCAAAATATTTATCTACATCAAGATTATATTATGAAGAAAATTAGCGCCCTCCAGATCTTTGTAATGCAGTCTTTATATAGTCCTGACATTTTTTGTGAATGCTGTTGAACTGTATGGTGCTCTTGCTATATAAGAAGGAGTTTTGTGTACAGCTCCAGACAGGTATGGGATGGGTTAGCTTCCATTGCTATTGCAGGGAAGACAGCAATGTGTTGGGTGAAAAAAAAATGTTCTGATGTAAAATAATGATCCTTATTACAGTTATGAAGCATAGAAAAGTTTTTATAGTTTTCAAAAACACTAGAAATGTATTTGATAAATAAAAAAGTGTTGTTTCTAACCTTTCTGGGCTTTGAATTAAAAAGAAAAATAACTTTAAGGTTGTTTTAGAAGAAATCTGAGCTTTCCAGCTTTGGAAAAAAAACTTGGATGGGGACCCTTTAAAAATGTAGGTTTTATAGCAATTTTTAAAGGTTTTCAGGAAACAGTAAAGTTGCTTGGGTTGTTGGAAGATATCTTGAGAGAGTGATGCAAAAGATAATAACTGAGATTGGGAAAATATGGAAGTAGGATAACTTTAGCAAATTTCAGAAGAAGAATGTAAAGCAGCGCTTCTCAACCTAGTTGAGACCGCAACCCCCCTGGCCTGACATCACGCGTGACGTATCGAGCCCGACGTCATTGTGTCACGTGATGATGTTCGGGCAAAACGTCATCATGTACGCGTGTCACGTAGTGACATTGGGCCCGAACGTCATCACGTAAGTGTGTCACATGGTGACGTTGGGCCCGAACATCATCACGTGACACACGATGCAATGATGTCGGGCTCAATAACGTCACCATGCAGGCACCTTGTATAAAGGGAACTGCAGTCTCTTCCGGCTTCAACAGCATGTTTGCGCCCCCTGTGAGAGCGTCGTTCGACCCCCAGGTTGAGAACCGCTGGCATAAAGGGTTTTAATGGGTTTTCTTTACAAGAATACCAAGATAAATTGAGAAGCTTAGTTGGTGAGGGCACTTATGGATAGGGTTCCCAGAGCTGCTCTCCAAGTTAAAAACATGTAATTTTATGCATAACTACAGTTGCGGGGCAGATTTTGCACTGTGATTAGTTTTAAACATCCTGAGGCCCATACTGTGATGAACGGTTTAGTATATATGATTTTTTACATGCTATCTTCTTGTAGAAATGAACAAAATTCATACATTTGGGATTTAGAAAATGAGGAATCCTGCTTTGAGCCAGATACTGAATTCAAAGCATAATTGTTGTAATAAAATCCTATTAAAGCTGAATTTATTCACCAAAAATTATTTTTGTCTAATAAAATATCTTGGAGCAAAATGTCATATATTAAAGAAATGCTTCAAGATTACTGAGATTCAAATCATAAACCATGCCTTGGATTTAGTGTGTGCCTTTTTTTTCATAGAGTTGTTTTGTCTCATCAGATTGCCGACAAAGGTTAAAGAAATAATAAGTGATGTCTGCCTTAGGCTAGGTTAACTCTAGCGTATTATGCACAGCACATAATACGCTAGTGTGAAAAAAATAAATAAATAAAATGCGCTCCAGTCTATTTTTCTATTGTACTTACCAGTGACAGTGTGAGCTCTCCCTCGGCGTTCACGGCTTTTCCAATCTAGCCGCATTTTGTGTCTAGAATATATACGCTGCCAATAATGCGACAGCCAGGGTTCTGGATGCGGCGTATGCGTGTCATATGCTAGTGTGTCAGGAGCAAGGTAAATACCACAGGGTTTCATAGAGCCGTATTCTTTTTTTATTTTTTCACACTAGGGTATTATAAACTGCACATAATGCGCTAGTGTGAATTTAGCCTTAAACAAGAAATAGTAGTAAATGTGAGATTAGATGAGTAGAATGTTTTCATTGTTGCTAGTAAATGAGTTTTAATACTGAAAAATATTTGTGTTTCTGCAAATGTATTGTTTCTTATTTTACTTGTTTTAGGTGGTTGATGAAGCAGATTTGCTAAGAGAGAAAGTTCTGCAGTTGGCAGCTGCAGTGCGCACAGCAAAGTATCTTGTTGTCTATACAGGAGCTGGAATCAGCACGGTGAGAATGAAACCTGTGTGATGGAAAACTTTTTATGATGATTAGGGGTTGCACTTCTGCCATGAGAGAATCTGAATAAAGTTCTGCAAACATGAAACATCCTTAATATTGCTATTAGACAATATGAGAAATGGTTAATCAAATACCTGTACAAAGTGCCCTTTAACCATTTACAGCCCCTCTTCTTTAGCTTTCAGCCTAGTTATATGCTGAGTGTGCTTTGTTAGATTGACAATATCCTTGTGCAATCATGATTAAAGTCAGTAAAAACAAAAACATCCTCCAAGAGCTGTGCATAATCATAGTGAAAGGAGCAACTATTCCCAATGTCTGGTTTTCCAAAAGAGCCAAGGGAATGTAGATTTTTTTTTTTTTATTATTGTAACATATGCCCCATATACAGTACCTATGCTGTTCTCCTTTTTAAAGTACATTAAATGTTTCTTACAAAGTCTAAGTATAAAACTTTTACAGTAGTGTTTTGTTAACAATATTTTCTTAAATGTATGTAATTCTATACTATTTCAGTTACAAACATGCATAACTGAATTAACATGACATTTATGCATATTAATCCAGATGGTTTATTGCTCCTTTTAAAGGGGCACTAAAGTCTGTAAATAGATTTGTATTTGATTGCCACCTATTAATAAATTCAACAAGTGTTAAAGTGACAGGTTTAGGCTTACTGATTTTGCAGTATAATCATAGCAATAGAAGAAAAAATAAGCAGTTGGAGCTGAGATTTTCAGCTAATCCTAGCTCCTCCCCATTAGTCAAGGGCTCAACTCACTAACTGAGCATGCTCCCTCCCCTCCTGAAACTAATTAAAAATCACTTTCACCTACTTGAGGAAACTTGGTGCAGGGAAGCTCTTAGGCTGGGTTTACACAGGTAAATTTTCTTCTGGTGTTTTATATTAAAAAAAAAAAAAAAAAAAAATTACACATGCTAATGTGATCACACTGCCAAGTTTTCCTACCAATTTTTTTTTTTTAAAAAGTGTGACCGCTGTTGTTAATTTGATATAGCTACTAATCCTGTTGCATTTTTCGCGTTGCCTTTTACGCAGTCAAAATAATGCAGAAGCGTCCTAGCACAAATTCTTCTCTATAAAATGCTAGTGTGTAATTGCACAGCTGATTACTTTCAATGTGTTTTTGCAACTGCGAATTTTATGCCTTACTTTTTGGTAATCCAAACACTGAATGCTGTAACAGGAGGAGAGATTGGCTGCTAACTTCTGCTTGTTTTTTTTTTTTCTGTTGCTATGATTATTTTGCAAAATCTGTAAACCTGAACCTGTCGTTTTAACATTTGCTGAACTTATTAGTAGGTGGCCATTAAACAGAAAGCACTTTTATTTTACAGGCTTTTAGTTTCCCTTTAATTCAGAGGGGAGAACAGGCAGAACATAAAATGTTAAATAACTGTAAACTGTCGGAGTATGTGTAGTAGAAAGATAATAACACTTGTGGTATTAATTATGTAGTAAAACTGTCTTGCTTTATCTACAGGCTGCTGCAATCCCAGATTACCGAGGTCCAAGTGGTGTGTGGACACTTTTGAATAAGGGTCAGAATGTGAGGTAAGGTGTAATATTTTTGTGGTTGAAAATGTTAAACGGAAAACAATATCCCATGCATTCTTAAAACTAATTTACCAGTCCAAGTAATCCAGTAGTGACTGTTGCCAATCAGTATAATTTTTTTTTTTTGCTGAATTGTATCGGAAATGTCCTCTGCTAAAAAAAAAAAAAAACAACTATAAAGGCTGTGTTGGCTTTAGTGATCTAACATCTTACTGACACTGAGGGACTTTGCAATAACAAGGAAGACAGCCCCTCTTTCAGTTGTAAAATGTGGTGTAACTTCTCCATGCCCTCAGTTTAATTTTAGCCTTATATTATTCATCAACCTATCTTATTTCCTGTAAAAAATTACAGCAAATGTTTACTACTTTGGTTGGATTGTAGTATCTTAAGGATAACATGGCTTCAATGGCCAAAAATAGATCAACTGCCCTTGTCTGGACAACATGTTTATATTTACTAATTTGGCTAATTCAGGCTGCTGTAATTTAAAGTTAAAATGGGAAGACTAATGGACAGCCACACTTTTGGTTTTACTGCAGTTTATTTTTTTGGGAAGCATAGGAAACGTCTTCAAAAATAGACACTGCTGCAGGTGTCTAATGAAAATGTATCTGCTTGGGTGAAAATGCATCATTACAGTAGACTTTTGTGCAGTATTTTTCATTAATGTTTTGAAAAACTCATGGTGGAAACACTAGAGGGAAATGGACAACTTGTACAGTATGTATCTATTTATATGTATTTGAGGAATTATACAGGTATCTCTATTTAAATGGGCTAACATACAATACTGTGAAATATAAATATGTTTTATGTCTAGAGCCTTGTGGTTCTAATGGTACATTAAAATCAGTTAAGGTTATTTAAATGAGTCTAGTATAAAGTTTTGTTATCAAAGTCTAGTTGTATGATGTAGTATTGACAGTCGCTATTGAATTGAAAGTTGTGGGAGATATATATATATATATATATATATATATATACGTGAAACAGTGTATTCTGTTTCTTATATTTTATTGTGTTAAATGATTTTTAATCTGTTTTTCAGTGCAGGGGATCTAAGTGAAGCTCAACCCACCTTCACACACATGTGTATAGCACGACTACACAATGCAGGACTGGTAAGATGCAGATTTTTCTTAGCTCCTATCCTCAGATATATCCTTTGAGACATGAAGTTATAATGACTTAATATTTTGGCTTTTGATATATAATCAAATCAGACTGTTTTCCCTCTCATTGTGCTGAGATGTATTCCATTGTTTGATGATCTTGTATAGGTTCATCATGTAGTGTCACAGAATTGTGATGGTCTACACCTTCGCAGTGGGTTACCCCAAGAAGCCATGTCTGAGGTACATGGAAACATGTATATTGAGGTGAGCAGTCATATGTCTGTGTACATCCAAATTCTTCACATTAGGGGCTGTAAACCTGAAGCATAAACCTTTTAACACAATCTTTTTCTTTCCTAGGTCTGCACCTTCTGCTCACCACAAAAAGAGTATGTGCGATTGTTTGATGTGACAGAACACACAGCCCTTCATAGGCACAATACAGGGCGCTTCTGTCACAAGTGTAATGTTGAATTAAAAGACTCTATTGTGCACTTTGGCGAGCGGGGAAAGTTGACACAGCCATTAAACTGGGCAGGGGCAGTACAAGCTGCTGAGAAAGCTGATGTAATCCTATGTCTGGGGTCAAGTTTGAAGGTGAAGTCAAGTCTGTGAGCATCCGTGCTAATTATAGATTAAAGTGCTTCGTTCTTATCAGTTACCATTCCTGTTTCTCATCAACCCTTCTTTGTCCTCACAGGTTTTAAAAAAGTATCGATGTCTCTGGGGTATGAATAGGGCTCGAGCACATCGGCCTGAACTGTATATTGTGAATTTACAGGTGAGTGTTTGCTATACGTTACATGATAATGTTTCAATAATATTAATTTCCCCAAATTATCTTTTCCTTCCAGTGGACACCTAAGGATTCAGTGGCTACCCTTAAGATTAATGGAAAATGTGATGATGTTATGAAAATCTTGATGGACGAACTGAATTTAGATGTCCCAGCTTATGACAGGTGTGGATGATATGTTTACCTCTCTCTTTGTCTTCTTTCTGATGTTGCAGATAACATCTTTAAACTTTGAAGTTATCATTAACTAGTTTCTTCTGCAGTTCTGATGGAAATGTTCTGGCATAGTTGTGACCATTAATTTATTTTAAGAGCTGTTCAACTCAAAAGTTGCAGAATACTCATTATGTGTAATTAAAAATATAAGGATTACAACTCCCAGCATCCCTTACCTCTACCTATAGAGTCAGAGAATGCTGCAAGCTGTAGTTTATGTGCTGCAACGACAGTAAGTGTGATCAAAAAGGTAATGCTACCTACCACATGCTGTTAAACTAAACAGACTAATTACTAATGGGTGAAATTTAATAAACTTAGAAAAGCCTGATATCACATTACCGAGTTTATTCCCGAGAGGTCTCGGAAGTTTCTCACAGTAAATATCGCCAGATTTTTTTCGATCAGTATTTACAGAGAAACTTTCTGATCAAGTTTTTCGATCAAAATTTTTCAACAGAAAGGTAGCCATACTACAAATGTAAAGTATAGCTACCTTTCCATCTAAAAATTAGATGAAAAAACTCAATAGAAAGTTTCTGTCTGTAAATATTGATCAAAAAAAAATCTCGAGGAAAAACTTCCGAGATCTTACAGGAATAAACTCTGAAAAGCAAAATCGGGCTTTTCCAAGTTTATTAAATTTCGCCCTAAACTGTTAAATATATATGCCATCCATATATAATTGTTAATGGTTAATTGCATGAAGCACAGTGATCTAAAGATACTTCAGTCAGCATGTGCTGTTTAATTTGTGAAATACAAAAGAAAATGTATTTACAACATACCGTAGTATGCAGTGAATAAATATTGCTGCCTATAGAAGCATGCAAGGACACAATTAGCTTGCTGTCCAAGAGCATGGGAAGCCAGCAATTTACTGAAATCAATACCTTTTGCAACTTGCATGCAGCAAAATGATTTGTTAATGTGGATTACAAGCTGTATCTGTGAAAGATTTTCCAGTTTTGTGTTTCTCTGTTATTAGGATTACCCACATTAAAGGAACAGTCTGGCCAAAATGTAAAAAAAAAAAACCTTTATGCTAATTACTGACTTTTATTAAATACAATTTTATTATCAATTTCAAAAAAAAAAAATCTTACCTGTAAATAAGTGCTGTACAACACTTCCGTGTTGCATACTCCATCTTCAGACTCTGCCAGCAACTCTACGGCATCCGAATCACCGGATCCTTCTTAGAAGCACAGTCCTCTCTAGCCACGCTTCTAGTGAAGCCCCACGTCGGCACTTCCTAGATGTCGCATGGAGAGTGTGCACATGATCAACACGTCTTCCTAGATGATGTGCACACTCTCCCATATGACTTATAGGAAATGCTGATGCAGCATAAAGTGTACCTGTCACCTGAAAACTCTAATACTAATTTAAGTTGTAATAATGAAATAAACACTTGTAAATATACACTCACCGGCCACTTTATTAGGTACACCTGTCCAACTGCTCGATAACACTTAA
>WMED01030210.1:0-10136 GCA_019650415.1 Pipa parva
AAAGCTACAGGAAGCGACTACAGGCTGTTATTTTTGCAAAAGGAGGATCTACTAAATATTTAATGTCACTTTTCTATTGAGGTACCCATACTTTTGCACCTGTCAAATTTTGGTTTAATGCATATTGCATATTTTCTGTTAGTACAACAAACCTCATTTCAATCCAGAAATATTACTGTGTCCATCAGTTACAGATATAACAAACTGAAATGGCTGTTGCAAACACCCAAATATTTTGAACTAAAAATGATTAAGATTAATAAGGGTGCCCAAACTTTTGCATATGACTGTATGTATTAAAATAAATGTACCTTTATGCAACATTTTTCTCTGTCATCTTCCCTGTCAGTCTGATTTTTCTTTCCTGAGTCGGGTTGGTGGGGCTAAATGATGATTGACATTATAGCTCCTCCAATCAGATCCCTGCTAAATTTAAGGGGTCTGATTGGACGAGCCATAATGTCAATCCTCATTTAGCCCCGCCCAAGTCGACTTGGGAATGAAAAGGCAGGCTGACAGAGAGAAACGCTGTATAAAGGTACATTTTTTTTTAAATACATATATATTTACAAAAACATTTATTTCATTAGTAGAACCTAAATTAGTAATAGTTTTGAGGTGACAGGTGCCACTGAGAGAGCCTCTTAGACATGTACTGTATAAAATAATATTTGTGCTAACCCATGGACCTGCTAACAGCCAATCATCACCCAGACTAGAGCAATAGTTCATAATGGAACAGGTTCTGGTTTTTATATCCTAAAAAAATATCCTTTTCCAATTCTGCCTTTTTCCAGCTCCCTCCTCCATCCTGCACTACACTGCTATTCTTGTACCCAATCTTTATTCCTCCACCTGCCTCCCCCTAGTATTCTTCTTCCTGTATCCTTACACTTTTATCAACCCTTTGACCCATTTTTCCTCCACACAAACCCTGTCATTCCTTCTCTACCTCCCTGCACTCATACACACTCTTACTCCTTTCACTTCTTCCACCTTCTGAATCATGCATCCAAACATCTTCACTTCTGGTGAATCCTCTGTTGCTTTATTGGTTGCGAAGTCCTTTAACCTCCTCCCTGAAACAAAACTTTTTCACTTCTGCTCCTTGCACCAAAACTATATTACTCATGATACTGTTTCACTCCTAATCCCTGTTCACCTACATCCCTACTGCTTATTTCTAATCCTTGCATCTAAATTTTCTTGCTCCACCTTATTTTTACCCAAGCTATTTCAATTCTGCTTTCTGGTTTCTCTTTTTCCTTTGCACCAAAGAACTCTCAATGTGCTGTTCTCTTTCCTGTACCTAAGTTCTTTCACTCCTTGTCCCTGGTGTTTTACTTCCTTAAACCCAAGCACAGACACTTTTCTGCTTCTCTTTATAACCATGCAAGGTTGCTGCAATTTCCTTCCTGCCACCCTATACTATTTAACTCCTATAGCTTTTAATTGCCTACAAATGTACAGAAAGATGGTGTGATGCTGAGGTTGGTTAAGGAGAATGTGCATGAAGTAGGTTTACTAAGCTAAGGAAATGTTCAACACAGATTCATTAGCATTAATTCTAATTAGGTTTGGAGATTGGCCATCTCCAGGGATGGGCAAGTTTACACTTTCAGTTAATGGCTCGAGGCAGAAACAGAGAGGATTTTATAGTACAAAAAAATAAATCTCTACATTGGATACATAAAATATAGCACTCAAATTTATTATTTGAAATGGCAGAGGAGATTTGGAAGTGGAGTACATGAATGTCCTAGAATGGACTTGTAAGAGTTTCTAATTTGTCATTTCTCATCTTTTGGTTTTTGCTTTCTTACATTTTAGGATTATGTATTTTATTTGGAGGCAGATCGAGTAGAATCAGGAAAGGGGAAATGTGCTTATGACCCCAAATTGGACAGTGTATCTGCACTCATAAGTAAGTGAATCATGCCACTAACATGGCACAGACAATCTACTACTGTACATCTTTGTTAGCTCTAATTTTCCTTCCTTATTTCATGATCTTTATTAAACCAGTAAAATCTATGGTAGGTCCTAAATACTGGACCTGATTTTAGCATTAGCTAACCTTCAGGGTGGATACCTTACTATTATCCCCATGTCTAAATACAAACAAATGAGACTGTGAGGGTTATTGACTAAAGTCTGAATTGTCTCGTAAAGGTGTGAATTCCACTTCCCCATATTCGGGTATTCGGCAAACTTTGCGATGTGTTGAATTCGCCAGCTAATAACGGTCAAACACTACACAATGTATTGCTATGGACGTGGTTGAGACTTTAGTTTGGGAATTCTGACATGGTCACGGATTTGCTATGGGTATCTGCTGTTTGGTTAGTAAGAATCAGGGTGTAGCCACCTGAAGTGATGAGAATTCACTTTGACAGTCGAATTCTCACTTTGGTCAATAACCCCCTAAAAATTTGAGGTGGACAGGCACTTACGTTGAGCTTTTCTGACAGTCAAGTGCCAGCCATAAACATGTGTATACCCTCATTATAAATGCAATATAGTCTATTGCTGGGGGTCTCCAAATGTTTTCATTCATCGGATACATTTGTAATGATATCTTGCAAAAAGGTTAATGAAAAAGAAGGTTCCAGAGCATCTGCAAGTTGAAGGGTGAGGATGATAATCTGCTTGCACCCCAAGAGGGGCCCCTTATGTGCTTCCCCGTTATGTATTCCATATTGAAGGAATTAGATTGCAATCCAAGGTCAAGACCCTCTAATAAATTAGGAGCAGTTGTTGGACTTTGTGCCAGCAAGATGGGCAACAAAAAACATTGTGTGTTGCATAGTGCTAAGGAATGTTACAGGTTCCATTCAGAGATTTCAGGAAAATTGTAACACCACAGTCAAATAAATATCCAATCACTTGATTTAACAGTGTCCTGCTGTATGAGATACTGTATTTCCCTCTTTCTTTTCATTGTGCCTTTTAGTTTTGTTAAAGGAGACAGTTTTTTTTTTTTTTTGGCTCTCTTGATAGTGGATGACGTGTTCTTATTTCTTTATTATAATCTGTTATTGACAGATGAGGAGCTTTACTCTGGGGTGTACATAGATTTTATGGGGACAGATGCTGCTATTTTTCGTGCAATGGGCAAGCAGGCAGCAATGAGGACAGATCAGTACAACTCTCGTTGGCTTAATGGTAAGAAGCATTTTGCACCACCACCACCATACCGCACCCTGCCAACATTTACATGGCAATATGACCTATTTGCTTTGGTAAATTTGTATTTTTGTGTGTCCACTTCTGCAGACCCAGCATTTGTCCATGTCCAGCTAATTCCAGACAGTGCAGAAAGAAATGATGACAAGCTCTACTTCTTTTTCCGTGAAAAATCCACTGATGGTCCACACAGTCCTACCATTTATTCCCGTATTGGACGTGTCTGCCTTGTAAGTGAAAAAAAAAATTACTTTCTCACAACTGCTTGTTAAGCCTAATAATACCTTTTATAAGTCACTGAGTTACATGCAGCATTTTCACTTTATGTACGGTACCATACTTTTCTGCCTGTAGGATGCACCCAAACCTATTACATTGGACGTCTTTTCACACAGAGTATTTGTGCATTTTTCTCAGGCCTAGCAGTAGTCACTAATACAACATTCATTTTCACACTGCCAACTTGGCTTACATTGGCTTTTTAGGCTGCTTACTAAACCTCTGCTAAAATAACCTGTAATTCCTATTCACCCTACAGAACGATGATGGCGGTCACTGCTGCCTTGTCAATAAGTGGAGCACATTTCTGAAAGCACGACTGATTTGCTCAGTGCCTGGTGCCGATGGAATAGAGACTCACTTTGATGAACTACGTATGTATAAAGAGGGAAGGAATGGATGTAGAGACAATGGGAAGAGAATGAGGGGTGCATTCAGTGGGTAGTTCTAGCTATTCATGGAAGTAATATATAACCACTATTTCTATGTTAATGTTTGTTTTACAGAGGATGTATTCATCCAGCAGACACAAGACAATAAAAATCCAGTAATCTATGCAGTTTTTTCTGCTTCAGGGTGAGTACTCCATTACTCTAGCTCTACTCTTATTTACTATGACAAGTTATCCCATGTCACACTTACATGTGTTTTTCATCCGTTTGACAGATCTGTCTTTAAAGGCTCGGCTGTTTGTGTGTACTCCATGGCAGACATCCGTATGGTCTTTAATGGGCCATTTGCTCACAAAGAGGGACCCAACTACCAGTGGATGCCTTACACAGGAAAGATTCCATATCCGAGGCCTGGAACAGTGAGAACATCTCTTATTTATTTGCCATTTTCTGCTTTACAAATACACATTTTATTTTTGAATATTCTAGATCATTTTCCATTCATTCTTAAATCTGGGCCTGACACATTGTCAGTGCTAGGTTACTCTGTCTCCTAGTGCCATATTTACTTTTAACCATTCACAATAAGATCTACACCATGAACATTATGCACATTAGCATATTTTTTACCTGATGCTACAAAATAAATGCTAACATTTGTAGACTACACCCTTGTTACATCTTGCCCAGTTGGCCTACTAGTAATTTATATTTGTATGTATGTATAATTTTATTTATAAAGCTCCACAAATGTATGCAGCACTGTACAATTCAGGATTAACATGGGAAATGTAAGAAAGGTGCCTTTTTTTTGACCTTTGACTTCCTCCATCTTATACAGTGTCCAGGAGGGACCTTCACTCCATCAATGAAATCCACCAAGGATTACCCAGATGAGGTTATAAACTTCATGCGTACACACCCTGTCATGTACAATTCTGTGTATCCGGTACACCGTCAGCCATTGTTGGTACGCACCAATGTCAACTACCGGTTCACCACCATCGCTGTAGACCAGGTGGATGCATCTGATGGGAGATATGAGGTGCTTTTCTTGGGCACAGGTATTATGGATTTCTACAACTTAATTTGTTCCTGCTTTCCAAACTATATTATTCTCTTTCTGAAGTTTATGTTCATCTAAATAAAATGCTAGCCAGATAATATATGATGCGTTTGCTTCTTAAAGCAAAATTAACTGCAAATAGGGGAAAAAGTTGGAACGAATGAGCATTTTCTAACTTTATTTTCTGAAGTAACAATGACCAGAGAAGCCCTTGCATTTAGAGCTCTGCACTCCTATTTAAGGAAACCCTTATATGCAATAATACTGCTTCTTTCTCTTCCCATTTCATATTTATAGCTCTGTTCATATTCTTCTACCATGGCTACCTGCTCTGGCTCTTCCCGTTTCCCTTGACTATTTTTACCTCCTATTCCACTTTTCCTATACTGTTTTTTTCCACCTAATATACTTTACTGCCCTTTTATTTTTCCTACCCTTTCTAATATATTTCGGTTCAATTTGTTTTCACAGACCAAGGGACAGTTCAGAAAGTGATTGTCCTGCCCAAAGATGACCTAGAGACAGAAGAACTCATTCTTGAAGAGGTAGAAGTGTTCAAGGTGAGTAAACGTACAATGTAGCTTTTCCACTGCATTGTGGGTACATGTAACAAGCAGGCTGCTGGGGCTATGGCTGTACCATCTTTATTGCCTAGCAGCATGGGTCTGTAAAGCATTGGCACAATTAAAATTTATATTTGATTAATATCAGTGGCATATAAACATCATTTAAAAATACGGTCCTAAATCTGAAGTAACATTTCAAAAACATTGTACTGTATTGACTATTATATTTTATTCTGTCTTTCAGATGCCAGCACCCATCAAATCTATGAAAATTTCAACAAAGAGAGTGAGTAATGTGGCATCTCAATAATGTACTCGCATTGCAGAAACAAAAGCTAACTTTGTAATTAAGCTTAAAGGGAAACTATTAATCAAAAATATCTGCTTTGCAAGAAACACAAACAGAGCATCTGATCTGCATAGGACTGAATTTGCAGCCCTGTGGTTCTTTACAAACATCTGCAGTTGGGCTTGTCAGGTGGCCCTGCAGCTGTTCTCTGCACTGTGTTAGGCCTCTCTTAGACAACAGACTCCTCTCTCACTGCGAGTGTCTTATTCCAGCAGCATGAAAAATGGATTCAACAGACTCACAAATTCACATAAGGCAACATTAGAAAAAAAAAAAAGATTAATGCATTTTTTATGCGACTCAGTAAGATCAAATGTTGAGAGAGAAAAGTGAAAATGAAAAATACATAAGAATCCATTTACCAGTTGGTAATTTTTGGTTTAATTGGAATCTCATTACCATCCATTGTGACTCCTTAGGACCAATGACAAAGTCACCGATTCTGTTGAAAGACTTACATCATTGTGGTGCTTCCAAATGGGTCACATATTGCCTGCCGATCATGTATACTTTTATGGATGATGGTTTGAACAGCTGAATATTTGAATGCGTTTGGGAACTTTAATATTACTTCCATGTACGAAGCCTACTGTAATTAAAAGGATATAGGGGGTAATTCACCATAGTGCAGGACATCAGCGAGCGCATAACAGTGTGTGTGAAGTGATGCGAAGGATCCGGAGGTCACTTTGCATTATGGTAAATTAACCCCATAGAGTACCTAGTAAAATGTTTAGGTTAATGATCTCTATAGACTGGAGGTTACTGGCTACAGTAGACTAAACAAATTAGGAGTCAGACAGTAGTCTGGGCAAGTGAATGCTGATTAGTAGAAGACTAAAGTTACTACTGACTGCATAAGTTGGAGGCAGTCAAGGTCAATGAATCATCCAATAGAGGTAGTATTAAAGTACTATTAAGTCTTAAAAAGAACTTGCTCAAACATGACACTGCACAGTGTGACAATTAGTAGTAACCTGTGTAAAACATCAGTCACTTTTTATTGCATTGGATTCCTTACCTTGCAGCCTCCCATTCCCAGCAGTGCATATTTCTTACTGAAGTTTATAGGGATGCCAACAAGCAAACCAGACTTTGCTTTTGAGTAACCAGCTGTTTTGTTGGATCATAATTACTCTCTTGTTCATGAAACAGGAATACCGCAGTTAGTACAGGCATTAATTTGCAGCAAAGCTACCCATCTCGCCCTATAGTTATCCTAGCTGTCAAGATAGTAGAGTCACCATCAGCTTAGGAAAGAGAAAGGTAGTCGTATTAAAGTCCAGGTTTGAATTTCGTAGACAATCTGTGGCCAGAGTCTGTTATTCATCAATGATCCCCAACCAGCCAGAGTTCAAACAGGTTTTCAGAGGTGAACTTGGGAAAATTCCACCATTTTATTATACAAAATTAGAAGACTCTCTTCCATAGGCGGAGGGAGGGGTGGGGGGGGGGTATGTTTGGGGAGTCTAATAAAAGGTCTGTGTTTTGTTGATAACATCATGGATAAGATACAGTAGTGACTGAGAGACTGAGAATTACTACCAGAATGAAACAAAAGTACTGAACCAAAGTAAAGTGTTAAATGGACCTTCTCTCATATTATTGGGCAATGCAAGGGCTTTGGGCTCAAAGCAACAGCCATGTTTTCTCCTTCCAAATAACCAACCTGAGGTTTGAGAAGGGATCCCACCTGGACTGGTCTTAAACTGCCAAACTTGCCCACTTTACCAACATTTCACTAAGTTTTTTAACCATTCATTTTCAGTAAGTAGGAGTTAAATATATTTACTAGTTATTTAAGATTATATGATGTAAAGCCCAGATAGTAAAAATTGAAAGATTAGTTGAAAATGATTGATTGAAACCATTTACACTTTGTAAAAATAAAAAAAAAACTGCTCCTGCTGTGTTAATAACACACATTTTCCTCTTACAGCAACAGCTTTATGTGGCCTCTATGTCAGGGGTCACACACTTAGCCCTCCATCGCTGTGATGTGTATGGGGAGGCATGTGCAGATTGCTGTCTTGCCAGGGACCCTTACTGCGCTTGGGATGGGAAGACCTGCTCCCGCTACTCAGCTTCCTCAAAGAGGTGAGAGAGAGTGATGAGGCCTAGTGCCAGTCTTTAGTAATGTTTCATTCAGTGCTTTTTTTGCGCCGGTACGTGGTGGTATGGCGTACCGGAAAGACTGAAGACTAGTGTCCACTTTCAATGCATTCGGGAGAGTTGTACAGAGGCGCTTGCCTTTGTTAGTTCTGCCTTCGGAGGCGCTAAGGCGCTTGGCTGTGTTAGTGCTGCCTTCGGAGCAGGGTGGCTGGATGTGTTAGTTAGTGCTGTTGTCAGAGCAGTCTGGCTGCTCCGAAGGCAGCACTAACTATAACAGCCAGCCAGGCTGCTCCGAAGACAGCACTAACTAACACAGCTAGCCATGCTGCTCTGAAGGCAGCACTAACTAACACAGCTAGCCATGCTGCTCTGAAGGCAGTACTAACTAACACAGCCAGCCAGGCTGCTCCGAAGACAGCACTAACTAACAAAGCTAGCCACGCTACTCCGAAGGCAGCACTAACTAACACAGCTAGCCATGCTGCTCTGAAGGCAGCACTAACTAACACAGCCAGCCAGGCTGCTCTGAAGACAGCACTAACTAACACAGCCAGCCATGCTGCTCCGAAGGCAGCACTAACTAACACAGCCAGCCAGGCTGCTCCAAAGGCAGCACTAACTAACACAGCCAGCCAGGCTGCTTCGACGGCAGCACTAACTAACACAGCCAGCCACGCTGCTCCGAAATTAATCAGAAATGTGTACCAGCAAATATTTTTTTTACAAAAAAAGCACTGGTTTCATTTCATATGTTTAATGTGCACATACTAGTGTAATCTACCTTTCTGATAAATAGAAGGATTAGGGGCACCATTTTTCTGACAGTTTCTTTTTGTTTTTCCCTACATTTTTCATCATTTCTTAATGACTTTGCCCTGGACATTCACAGACGTAGCAGACGTCAAGATGTGAGACACGGAAATCCAATGAGACAGTGCAGAGGGTACAATTCGAATGGTAAGATAAGACCAAGATGCAAAACTTAATAAAAATATTTTTAAGGGTACAATAGACACCCCATTATGATCAATGTGCATGATAATAAATGTATATCATTATATTTACAGATATATACATTCCTATAATAATCATGCATAAAAAAAAATGTCCATATCCTTTCAACCTAAGATTTGTCACCTATTAGGGTGGAAAATCAGGGAATCTACTGCCTCATAAAATACGGACGTTGTCATTCAGATCCAGCCACATTTGTTAAATAGTTCAGGATTGAATATGCATGTATCAAAGCAGGGCATCAACAAATTCATTTTCTTAATACCTTATAGGGCCAGGTTACATGATTTAGTTATTTTAGTTACGTTCGTTATCGATGCATGCTAATCTGGGACAGGTAATAGAGACATGTCTTAACAACTATTAAGGATGACCATCCCCTTATGGAAATAATTGCATAGTCTACCTGAACAAGCTTATCATTTAACACACACCAACAAAATGGAACACTTCAGGGTTAATGGCACACATCTAGAAGTTACGTGCATGTCTGGATGCTCTTCATAAAAACAAAAATGCAGATTACCCTCATAGCTATCAAATGAATAATCACTGGGGGGGGGTTTTCTCCTATGCAGGGAGTAAGAATGGGGTGGATGCAGTACAATATGGAGTGGAAGGCAGCTCAGCCTTTCTCGAGTGTCAGCCTCGCTCCCCACAAGCCTTAGTGAAATGGATTCTCCAGAAGGACAACACTGACCGAAAGAAGGAGGTGAGTGGAGCAAGTATAATGTTTTACAGCCTATAAATATCTCAGTATTTCATAGCTGATAACTGAGTAAAGGACGATCCGACTGACTTACGAAACACAAGAGAATATAAGAAGGTATTACTTGGAAAGGAAAGGACAACATAGACTGCCTAGGCCCTCATCAAAGCAAGGATGACAACAGTCTAGAATGGGTTTGTGCATGGAATAAAATCAATCTGTGAACAAAGAAAATTAGGTTTTGGAGAAGAATGTCATAGTCAGGTTGGCGCAAATGAGTGTAAGATGTATTTATCAAACAGAAATAAGCTATCTGTGCAAACTGATCAATAGATATGTGCTTACCTAGTATAAAGCTCAACCCTTATATATGTACATCAGTGTTGTTCGCTCTGAGACTGCAAGGGGAAGCTCAGCTTCCCCTAAAATGACAAAAGAAATAAGTGATCAAATATATACAACA
>WMED01030211.1:0-10136 GCA_019650415.1 Pipa parva
CAGCGCTGCGTAAATTTGTGGCGCTTTATAAATAAAATTATACATACATACATACATGGCGAGGATGATGTCACTGCACTTCACTGGGGGAATTTGGGAATTCACATCACTCTGTATGATTTCACATCCTACTTCTATTTGACTGACTTCACCACACTACATTGCTACTGCATCTGTAGCAATCCACCTGTTTGAGAAATCTATCCATAGGTTCAATAAGGAGAAGTGAATTTGTGACTATTTTGGCAATGTGACTCGAACAGTAGCAAAGTGAATTCAGACTTTAGTTAATAAGACCCAATGAACACAAACTGAAAGTGCTGAATTAAAATATGGAGGTATAAACAAGGAATTAAATATTTACATTCCAAATGTATTTAAAAGAACAGTAACACACACAAAAAAAAATCTAAATTTGCATATCTGATGTGCTTTGTGTTACTGGTCCCTTAACAATTTTAATTGAACTCCTATTCTTATTTTATTAGGAGGATTTATTAATGAAAGTGTGGACCTGTGCATTAATAAAGGGATCTGAGCATCCATCGCCTCTAATGAACTTCATTTTAACTGATCCCCTAAAACAATCATTAAATATAAACAATAAAAGGAGATTCTGTGGAAAATGGTGTATTTTTTTTTCCTTCTGTTATATGAATACTGAAGGATTCAGCTTAGCATAATTTACTTTGTTATAGCTGGCAAGAAAAACACAGAAATACTTCTGGTCAGGTGCATGCTAATCATTTTGATTTTCCGAGTGTGTTCAATCTTCTCTTTTGTTTACATTAGGGTTTAAATTAAATTGGTGGCTGCTTTCCAAAACACAAGAGTGACAGTTGTGAATCTAACATCCCCCCACCCCACCCATTCCATGGTTTCTGGTATAGTATTTCTAATAATGAATTGAGTAGATGATGTTTGAGGCAGATGTTATACTGGAATACGACTGTAGTCAGGAGACAAGTGTTTCAGTTGATTTCTATTGCAGAAAATGATGTACTTTCACAATTTTATTCCAACCCATGGATCATTTATAACACAGAAGCGGAGGAAGAACCGTTGGAGAATTCAAGTTGTTTTCTTAAAACACATTTTTAAATTGTTTTTGTAGCTCGTTAAGAACTCGCTCGTACACGAGCGCCATGATAAGTTTACTTTATCCGCAGGTCCGCCTTATTTCAAAAAGAAATCCCAAATAGAATTTTGAAAATTTTCATAACTTTACCTAAAATAACGAAAATGCTTATTTAAAATTATTATTTTTTTTTTTAAAAGTTTTTAGGGCAGAGAAAATATTTTGAAATGTAGTTTACCCAGATTCAGAGAGAGAGAGAGAGAGAGAGAGAGCTTCCCAACACAATGAATAAAATATTCACACACATAAAAGCTAACTTTATACACAATGGTACTTTGTTAAAGTGAATCATGAGTGGAATCTTTAAATATCTGTAGCTCTGTCTAAAAATGTAAATCGGTTTATTCAGGCAGGACATAAGTTTGATTATATTCTTCCGTGTTTTTTCCATTAGTTCTTTTCGTTCTGATAAAATGCTTTTGTTTATAAATGTAGAGAAAAAAAGGAGCTTAAATGACATTTATAGAATTATTTTTCTTTGACAGGATAACCTTTTTTTAATGCTGAATTTTTGAACCATGTATGTTAAGTAAATTGTTAGTACAAAGGATAGAGAAATGGGAACGTAAGTCTAAGTGGATAATTAACAAAAGTTGATGCCACAAATGCGTATAGAGTTATGCTATATTCAATATATGATACAATATAAATTCTAAATTGTGTATAGGAAAATAAGATATTTAGCAATTTAGTTTTAAAAAGATGGCTTTAGGGCACATTTCCTGAATAAAGCACCATAGAAAGGAATGGGTGTGGTCTGTTTAACAATATGGCTGCTATCAGTAACGTTAAAAGCCAACAGAGAGCATTGATTTATTTTTTTTGGTGTAAATGGTCCTTTTCCTACTTATATATCAGCTCCAGTAAAATCAGAACAGTGTAGGTAAAAAAAGCCTATATATTAGCTCCAGTAAAAGGTCTTAATGTATTGCTGTTTAGGAAACTAGATTAGTATAACAATGGATTCATTTTAATTCTGAAAACTATTTTTGCTGCATGGAGATGGTACATTTTTGCCTTCTCCTATTTAGCAACACAACAGTGCTATCTCACTTTATGAAAAAGATACAGGCTATTTTTAAACCAGATCGATCTAGCTTTATGTGGACTGTGGTGGAAACAAACCATAGTTTTCATCAGTGCAGCCTGGTAGGGCAATGGAAAATGAAGCGTTCTGAATGCCATAAAACAAATTGGCACCAGTTGCCACTACTTTTAATGTCCACCACTCTAGAACCAGCTATTCCATGTTAAGATAAGCAGAAAATGTGAGAAAATGTATTTTTTTGTGGTCATCATTTTCCTTACAAGTGGTATAGTGATTTTTGCCGCAGATGCCATTGAAAATATTGGCTACTGGTGTCACTTTGTTATTGTGGCTTCATGTGCAATTGCCCCGAAGCTTTCCAACACAGTATTTGAGATTAAAGACCTGTGTAGCAGTGTAGTCCATTTAAATAGTCATTTTTATAAAACCCACATCTCTTTTTCAGTACCAAAGAGTACAGTGCTATATATAGAGGCGTCAGAAATTATATATGGGTTATTTGAGATGCTGAAGAATTTAGGATGACATTACCTTTTTATTCCATGTTGTTTGTTAAAGATATCACTAATTTTATGCCATGTTGACCAACTCCAATTTATTTTCTCAACATTACCGATAGTACAATGATTCACAAACCTGCTTCATGATTTATTTATTAAATAATGGGAGGTTTTGGGATCTCAGAAGGGATGCATGTGTTGCTCTACTAGCTATAAGGATATGGAGCATCACTTCATCTTCAACTGAGGTGGAAAGAGCTTAGAGGCAGTTTCTAGTCTGCTAACAATCTGATGTCAGTAGGGAATAGCTGTCAGAGTTGTCAGATTATTGAGTTTATCCCTACAGAGAATTTGTTCATTTTGGGGCAGCTCCCTAGTGTTTAGAAATGTGGCAATATGCACGCAACATCTTTAGCTGGGTAAAGTTTTTGCCTAACACTAGGTACCATCTACTTGTTTTTCTACTACCTCCCATGTGGCTGAGACATTTTGTTACTCCATAAAATACTGATAGCACATATGCCCTTCGTTCTGGAGTGAAATTAGTAGTCAATTTATTTTTCCTCGTCACTGCTACAGTGCATCTTTTGCTTGAGAAAATGACCAGAAACATTCGCATCTTGCCGAAATTATCGTAAGGCTGAGTAATCTCATGAAGAATTGGAAAAACACGATTATACAATTTTGAGAACATCATGACCATTGATTAATGGTTGGAGAGTGAGGGGTGGTAAGATCTGGTCATTTTCAATCATGACCCAGTAAGTCATGGCTGGAGGTCAGCAGGAAGTCTTTATGTGAATAGTTGAAGCTGGCCACACAATTTAGATTTTTAAAAGATTCATCAGACAAACAACCAAAGTAATCATGCATTGGTACCATTACCTGTATAATTTGTTTGAAGAGATTTTTACATAAACATATGTGTAAAAGTTTAGTTTGTTGAAACAATTTTCCATCATGTTGGGAGATCATTTTGATTTATATATCTGCTACTTTGGTTGATTGAATTTTGTCTTTTCTGCCCAATGACTTATACAATTATCTATCATTTTGGTTGAATCTTCATCCAGTCTTCTGAAAAACTGTACTGATTTTCAGCTTTAGGTTTCTATTCATTGCATTCATTGTGCTGTTGACTAAAATTTCAGGAAGATAATTGGAGACATAAGAGGATCTAGCTGGAGTAGATTCAATAAAACCATTTTAGACCAAGAGTAATTATGCACTGACCTGTTTAACTTCATCCACACATGTGGATAGATACCATCTAGTCCAGGAAATTCATCAGCCTTAATCTTTTTCATAGCACTTCATGAGTTTGTTATGATATTTTGTGTTTTCATGGACTAGAGTGACCCTAATTATTTGTTGAAATTAATTTTTTTCTGTTATAAAAACTGGAAACCAATGATATCATGAGGTGGCCTTTTCTTTCTTTATCCCTATACATTTTAATTTTATGCGTTGGTACCCTCTCTTTTTCTATTCTTCTCTAATTAATGAATTTGAATATTTAAAAAATGTAATTTGTTAATAGCAAATAATTTTCTGTTTTTCATTCCTAGTGGTCCTGATTAATTTTTTTTAACTGAAGTTTTTAAGCATTGTTTATGACATCTTCTTAACACTATCTCCATTTGGTTTGATTGCTGTATACCCTATAGCTACCAATATTTTCATATTTAGTTAGATTAGTTACTCATTTTCTTCTTTTATTTTTGTTACGGTACTGTCGTTAGCTCTACTGAAGTTTAGTGATCTGAGTTCGTTTCTAAACAACTTTTATTTTTAAGAATTTATCAGTTATTATTATTATTATGATGCAATCAACTTGATTAATTTGGCAGTTATTCATAATACGATACCTCCTGACTTGTATTGATCTTTGTTTTGATAGTTGCAGCCATTCTTTGTAAACTGGATTTACTAGGGAACTATTAACACCAAAAAATAATTCCCATTCAGACTAGCATGGCACTTTCTTACTTTGATATACTGTATGTTAATAAATATAGCCAACAATCATGAATCTCTTCTATGTAGGTCTCTGTAGTGCCCACCAAATGTACTGTTCCTTCATAACTAATAATTCCATCTTACATGTTTAGAAGACTCAGGAGGTTATTCACCAAAGTCTAAACAGTCGTTTATATGCCAGTATTCATGTCTATTCGCAAATTCTCCATCTCTACTTATTCAGCAATCTCTGCGATGTGACGAATTTGGAAACCAATTGTGACGCTTACTCCAGTCGCAGACTTACGGAGCCCTTTGCATCAATTTGCATGCGCGTGCATAGGTAATTCAGCTGTTCAGCATGCGATGGAGTCTGTCGAAGGAACAGATTCTGCAGTTCCTACTGCTCTGAATTCACCTGTTAGCCTTCGCCAGATCAGAGCGGCGAATTGAGGGGTTTGATGGCAGGGCTCCAGTGTTGTGTAAGGTGACTATTCATTCAAAATTAAAAATGGCAACTGTGACTAAATTAGTCTACTATTAAACATGAATTAGGCACAAGATGACATATAAAAATAAAGATTTTTCACTTATATACAGTTAGTGGGATATGATGAGACTGACGTCACTGCCCTTCACTGGAGGAGTTCTCCTCACTCCGCATGACTTCTCATCCTACTATAGTGCGACTGACTACACCTCACTACACATGCAATGGCGTCCGACGCTGTCCACTGCTTCATGAATAAGAGGAAGTGAATTCACGACTTTCTAATCGTATTGATGCGAACAGATGCGGAGATACTATGCAAGGCGAATTCGAACTTTGATGAATAACTCCCTCATTGGCAAAGAGTTTCTGCAATCATTCCATGGATACCGTGTTAGTATGTCTGTACACTTGAAAAAGGGCACTCCGCCCGTGTGTAATTTGGAGACTTTCGTCCACCGCTGTTTGTTTCTACACGTTTAAAAGACACCAGTCTTTAGTAAATATGCCTTTGATGCTGTTGACTTGCATAATGGTTTATAATTTATTTTAAAAAAGTATCTACCTACCTCCTATTCTATCCATTCCTCCCTCTGCACACCTTCTGTCCCTTTACTCTCCCCTGCTTCCCTTTGACTGTGTGTACCCCTGTGTTTCTAAGCGCTAACCTCACCCTACTGGTTTAAAATCTGCTGCAAACATCTAGATAGTTTCAGAAGCCCAATAAAGGTGAATCCCATTTCTTCAGCACAGGCTGCAGGAAACAGCAAAGTCACATTAATTTTCCATAAATCCAAACCCTTCTTCCTTACACTACGATCTCATGTGTTAACTGCTCAATTACCCTGTTCACCGAGTGTTAGAAAAGGCCAAGGGGTAAAGAATAACACATATTGTATTTATGAAATAACCTATATAAGAAAATCTCTGAACCAGTAAAATATCCTTTGTGATGAAGTGAATATTTATATCGGCTCTGCTCTGGAAAATTTTTTAATCCTATTCGGTACATTTTTTTTCCCCCATCTATTTTGTTCCAATGTGTGAGAAAGTTTGGCTTTAGAAAATCCCTTTTTTCTGCTAGTCTTGTTTCTGAATCTGATATTTAGCTTTGTAACATTCTAACATGAAAGATGACATGAGTTGAAGTTTTAATGGCTTAGCTAAACATATATTAATTATGCCACATTTTATAGCATTTATTCTGTAATAGGAGAGGCGTGCTAAGGTTTCTAATGCTTTATTTGACTTCAGAAAGAAATAAGGGTTATTAGGCCATTCTGGTAACATATTCTATTCAAGCAGTTCATTTCTGTAACCACAATGGCTTGTTCTGAAATGGTGAATATCTGATAAGGCTGATATTTTTCCTACAGTAAAGTACGAACACAGAGTTAAAGTATTGGTCTATGTGATGTACAAAGGAGACGGAATTAACCAACCTGTCAAGTAAGATTCTGATTCTTTATTTATAAAGCCTTTCACATTACAGATCACTTTTACATAGAATATTTAACTAGTAACGATAGACCTTGTCCCCAGAAGATATCACAATTTAATTGCCCTACCAGATGCAACTCTAGCATGCGCTCTTCTTATGGGAGTTGAAAAAAAAATTCTTTCTAGGTTTCTAGAAAATATTTTTATGTTCACTTCTTAGGCCTTTAGGGAGCAACTCATGATTGAACTTTTATCTACAGCGTTCTGGTCCTTTAAACTAAAGGTGGACATTAACGCTCGCTCACTGACTGGAGAATTTTTGGAGTATGACTACAAACTTTACTGAACAATTAGAGCCTTCAAAAATATCAACAGTATATGGTCTGATGGTGACCACATGCAATCCTGACTGATGTACAGTAGGTATGTCCACCAGGGCTGATTTTTATTCTTTCTACTTTACCATGAGTCTTTCAGTAAATGTTGGGGCCGGGAACCTTTTTCTTAAACATACAGTGGAGCAATTTACTATCTACTATAATAAAGGCTTATAAAAATTGAACGCATATGCAGATGTGTGGCAGTTCTTTTTCAAATGTGGAGTATGGGGCCACAGCCCTCCTTACAATGTGCATCAGATTTGAACCTGGCTAGTGAAAATGTCATTTGGGCTAATTTTTAATCTTATAAAACAAGTTCATGTTTTCATAAACAGAATCCTCCAGGGTTCTGCAACGGTCTTTGGATAATACTGAGAGACTGAGATTTAGATTTCCCTAGATAGAGAATGGTAATGAGGACCTTTTATTTATTTTCAAATTAAGGTTACTGATCAATATGTAGAAAGCATAGTACTCCATTTTAAGTAGGTTTGTGTAATTAATTCTGAGTATTTATTTGCTTAAGTCAGGGAGACTTTAGTAATTAGTGGCGGAATAATCTTGTTATAGGAACCTGTTATTTCAAATACCTACATGATAGTATAGGACAGCCATGATCTAATTCTGGTGCCAGTAATCATTCAATGCAATAACTGTTGCTTTGCTCAAAACCACCATTGTCTATAGGAAGATTTTAAAGTGAGTTTCACTCAAAGCTCTTTTTTTTTTTTTTTTTTTAATTTAGCAGTTGAGAAAAGCATTCATGGTTAATTCCTTGATTCCTTGTCATTGGTCATCAACAAGGTACTAGCCGATTATTGGAGAATAATTTAAAAATGAATGGATAGCTGTGCATGAAAAGCCAGTGTTAACATCAGGATAAACTTGCCAGGAAATGTTATTTTGGTATCAACATTTTGTAGAGTTTTATGAAACACTCAAGGGGGATTGAAAAACAGGAGATGGTAAGATCCAATCAGAATACATGGTTTCCAGTCAGCCATTTTGGTTACAGGTTTATCCTTTTAGTATCTACAAGCAGATGATATGTCACCTAGAGCCAGCCAGCATGGCGTGGACTAACCAACACAATATGGCCTGCAAGAGTGTGGCTCCCCAGAGGATTGTGAGTATTGTAGATATAGGTGTCATCATGTGCAACTTGCTTTCTTCTCTGTTGATCTCCCTTGCTGCACATCCATGTGTTTACTCTTTAGTTTCTTCTTTGAGTTCTTCTAGATTAAGCATCTTTTTGAAACCATAGCGTTAAAGGGAAGCCACCTTAGAATAGAAGACACAGAATGAATGGTGACTGTTTATAGGCATTAACTAAATCTCATATACCTTGTTACTGCTTGCAAAAGACAACCTAAGTGGGTTTTCTATCATCAGCAGCCAATACGAAACTCCAAAAACATTAAATATTAAAGAGAGTAACATCTGAAAGACTAAAAAAAAATTTTTTTTTGGTTCAGTAACTAAGGGGCTTATTGACTAAAGTGAGAATTCGACTGTCAAATTCTCAAACAGCGGATTCCCATAGCAAATCTGTGACCACGTCAATTTTCCCATTGTAAAGTCATGATAGTGACAATATAACCATAATGAAGTTGCAACTGCGACAGTAGCAGTCTATTGTGACTGTCTTTAGCTGGTGAATTCACACATTTAAGCAACAATTTTTAGTCAAGCCAAAATCCCCCTAAGTGTTCTGTTTAGGGTGAAGAGAGCAGGAGAGGGATGGGTAAAAAAAAATCCAACTTTTATGTGTTGCCTGTATTTTATCAGAGGTGTGTCAGAAATTCTCCCTAGTGAAATGCCTGGCTGATAGTACCATTGACTTCACCTCACTTCCATTTGCTGATTTATAGAGCTATTACACCGGGATAAAAACATTTTTGTTTGTACCTTAAACCAAAGTATACAGTTTAGTGAATTAACATTGATAACAAATGTTTTATTTCAAACCTGAAACAAATAATAGGGATGACTTCTATGCATCTTCTTAAACATCACAGCCTTTTTTTCTCACTTTATGGCTGTGATACAGGCAGTCTTTTGAACAGTACAATATACTGGGCAATTCACTGAAGGTAAATAAAATCTATTTAATGCAGAATCTGCATTATGTTTGTGTCTTAATCAAGACAATGCTTCATGGATATGCTATGTGGCATTACCAAACAGTTTTTTTATATTATCTCATATTCCTCTGCCCACTGAAAAATGGAAGCAGTTTAGTTTCCTAAATGAGATCTTAAAGAAACACTATAACAAAACACTATCAAATAGGGTACCTGTATTTGTCAGTGGATTTGCTTTTAACTTGGACTGTAGGACCCAGGAAATGACTTGGTATTTTCCAAAGTCAAACAGGAAACAATGGCATCTGTTTAAGTAACAAACAAAAGATGTCTGCAAACAGAAAACAAATAAAGTCCTTAAAGAAGACATTTTTTTAAAGTACAATATTGAAGTAAATGGCATCTCAAATTCAGAGAAAACTTTATTCAAGTGATCAGGAGAAGAGGAAGTAGGTGAGAGACAAGTGACTTCTGAAGGAAGTAACCATATATCTAAAAGCACTGAAAATAAGTAAATAATGTGTGCTGCAAAAAAAAATCCCAAAAACATTAATTTAACAGTTACCATTAGGAAAATAACTGTTGATGACTAAACTGTTTCTTTAAAAAGCAAAACTGGTGCTTTTTACCCATGATAAAAAGAAGGTCAAATGTCCTGCATTGTAAAAAATGGATGCCTTGTGCTGTTGGGTAACAATGTGATGCAAGAGCTCATCATTTCCTAATGGTGGGTCAGAGCTCAACTCTTTAAATTGCACCCGTCACCTCAAAACTAATACTAATTTAGGTTCTACTAAGGAAATAATCATTTTTGTAAATATATACAGTATGTATTTTAAAAAATGTACCTTTAAACAGCATTTCTCTCTGTCATCTTCCCTGTCAACCTGCCTTTAATTTCCTCCAATCAGATCCCTTAAATCACGATCTAGCATGGATCTGATTGGAAGAGCTATAATTTCAATCATCATCAACCAACCCAGGAAAGAAAAGTCAGGCTGACAATGAAGATGACAGAGAGAAACGCTGTATAAAGGTGCATTTAAAAAAAAAAAATATATATATATATAAACAGTGGGGAAAAAAAGTATTTAGTC
>WMED01030213.1:0-10136 GCA_019650415.1 Pipa parva
GATGCAGTCCTACAGAAAACATTAAAAAAATACTCATAAGTACACAAAGTAGTATCTATATATTACAATTTATAAGTTTACAAACTGATTAAAACTTTAATCATCATTGTTCTCACCTAATCAGTGTAGGCTTGCTCAGTAAGAACTGAGCAAGCCTACACTGAACAGTCCTATAGTTCTCCTATGCCTGGAAGGCTTATAAACAATATTTAACAGCCAGGAGATGCAACAAACTTTTCACCCTCATAATGACAGGTCCCTAAATATCAGAGTACCAGCAAAAAAAAAAAAAAAAAAAAAAAAAAAAAAAAAAAAAAAAAAAAAATTAAATGGCCATCAACTTCCCCCACCCCAAAATAGAGAAGAGACTTCCACAGACATTAGATAAGTACATGATCGACTAATTTAAACTGCAAATTTGAAGGAATCCAAATTGCCTATTAAATATTCACAATGTAAGTAATTTAACAGACAACTGTATACTGAAAATACTGCAAAATAGTTGATATTTAAGTTATACATTGCTATCATAATGCCTCTTTCTATTCCATTTTACACATCTAGTCTAGTTTCTTTCTTACCATTGGACTTCAGGATCATTTTTTTCATTAGAGTTGGCATCAGTAACGGGAGAATTCTGGTCTGTTTCCTCTGATGGAAGAGTCTGAATTTCAGAGGGCGGTGGCAATGTTACGCAGGTAGTATTCTCATTCTGATCAATACTTTCTGCAACAGTGCCACACATTTCAGATGAACTGCCAGCAATACCATCCAGGTGAGGAGACAATGTATCTAGAGATAAATTCTCAGGTTTTGAGCCACTTTTTCTAGCTTCTCGCTGTCTTTTTCGGTATTCCAACAATGATACCTACATAAAACAACAAAATACAAATTTCCATTTCATAATTGCTTTAAATGTCTAAAAACATTAAAAAGAACACAATTGCTAATACTATAAAAATACATCATACACAGATACTTGCAGCTCTTACTTGTCTGATACTAACAGTTTTAATGTGTTTTAGAAAGGCAAATAATATGTGAAAATCCCATAGGGCATAGACTGCAAATGTACATTCCATAAATCTCTTCCCATTATGGTATTTAAAATACAACCTATTACCCCAAACCATAAGCTTTAAAGTAACAAATCCAGGCTAAATGATACCAGAGGCTTCATGACCTAATATACAAAATAGCTTCCTTTGCAAATCAGCTCTTGTATATTCCTTTAGTGGGGAAACCGCCAGGACCTTGGGAATGACCCAAAGCTAAACTAAACTTCTTTCTGAGAGGGAAGGAAAGGCAAATCATGAACAAAGAAAACATTTCTAAACAACTGTGGTTAACACCATTTGTCCCATGCTAGCTTGAGACAATGCAAACATTTGAAAACCATAAAACGTAGTAAAAGTATGAATGGAAGACCAGAAAGCACCAAAACAAGTGTAGAAATTATGTTGAACTGCTCATGATGCCCCCTACATCTCTTGTGAAATGAGGTTGCAAAGGGAGATGAAGTGCTAAAAAAGAAAATGTTCCTAATAAATGGCAGATCTGATCCATTGCAGTGTCATTATGAGGCTGCCTGGCCCTTGCATGGGCCATGAATATTGACAAAAATTTCTACTCAAGGTTTTTTTTATACATATTTTGAGAGCTTGTTTGATGTCAAAATTATATAACAAGGAAAAACATTTTGATAGACTTCACCTGTAAGGTTCCTTTAGGTGAACTGTCTCTACTACAGCCCAAATGAGAACTTGAGATTGAGTCTCTTGTAGATGACATTCTGTGAGTATCATCTTGTCCTTGAGAAGCTCCTTAGGAGTGATAAGCGTGTTGGTTTTTGTAACCAAGAACTGCTACCAGGCAATTCTAGCTGCATTTAATTCAAAATCTTTCATTGGCTTAACAACTGAGCCAGTTTAACTTACGATTTTAAACTCACTAACCTTTCTTCATTTACAGATTGATTCAGGGAGACTTAGAATAACTATTCAATACCCATTTGAGGGGGAGGCGTAGGCTTAGGGAACAGATGGGGGGGAAGAAGGGTAACAGATTTCAATTAGGTATCAAACCTACCAGTTACTATTCTCTCCTGATAACTAGACGATCTAGCACAGATGTTCCTCTGGTATACTTAAAGTGCTGATATAACTGCACACATACATATAAAACTCCTTTATACTAAGCCAATTGCTGACACAAATAGTTAAAAAAAACAAAACAATTAGGGAAGAACAAATACTTGCAGATTGCTTTCCTTAATTCAGTGGTTCTCAACCTGTGGGTCACGACCCCTTTTGGAGGGTCGAACAATGCTCTCACAGGGGTCGCGAACACACTGTTTAGCTGGTAGTAAGTGCAGGTCCCTTTATATAAGGGTTCCTTTGTGGTGATGTCAGGCCTGAATGTCATCACGTGACACACGACGACGTCGGACCCAAACGTCAGCAGGGGAGTCGCGGTCTACCACCAAGTTAAGAACCGTTGCCTTATTTTTCCTGAGAGCTGACATTCTCCTCCTCCCCCACCTCTTTCTGTTCTGCAAGTCAGGCAACATGAGAAGAAAAAGCTTCCTGACTGCTATTGGTTAAGCAGTGGGCTGACCTTTTGACCGCATAAATTAAGCTTGATTACAGAGGGAGAGATAACTTGGGCTTATATGTAGTAAGTAGGGTACCTTTTCATGAAAAACTGACGAGTACACATGACACACATTTCCTGGTGCAGGAGTTTATCAATGCTGCCTACTCAATCATTCTGCGTCACATGAAACAACTACTGGGGAGGAAGGCTTCTCACTAAGGTATAGTACTGCATATGTAAAGATGTATTTTGGCTATAGCTCCTCTTTAGTAAAGGTTACTTTTTAACTGGTGTGCAAATCAGTAAACTTTTTCCTTTCCATAGTTGACTTTTTAAAAGAAAACATCTAAAAATCCTCTCCGCTTTTAAAGGTAATTGTGCTGTGCATGAAGTATGCAGCTGGACAGATTAGCATGCAACTAAAAGGGAGATTTAGGCAACTATCTCATTAACACCAACCATTTTTAAAATCTCTATACTACAAAGTTGGTAATAAATTAGTTTAGTAGTGAACTGCCGGGTTGCAGAGAATCCAGCGCAACATGTAGTATGCATCAACCCTGTAATATTGAGGATATTAAAAGGGTTTGCTTCTAAATAAACTGGAGGAAATGAAACTAGAGGTTCCTCTGTTTGATTATAAAGAGAACTCAATATTTCTTTATTTGTTTGACTTTAATGTTATTTTTTGAAAGCTATATCCTGAGTTTTTAGTCAGATTATTTTGCCCAAGTTCAGATCATACCTACAGGAGACAATGTACCCTGAAAATATGCAGTGCATACATTACAGAAAAATATGAAGCTGTGGAGTTCATATTACATGGCACATCACATCACATGACACATGTAAAATCAGGCATGCCCATACACACAGAATCAAATGCAGAGATGGTTTTGATCACACAAAGACTTGATCAAAAAGAATACAACACACAGACCATCAACAATATAACACATATAAAGACATGAACAAAATACAAGGAGCTGCATCCGTGGAAAATATTTAAAATGCAGTCTTCAAAAACAAATCAGTGCAATACAATATTTCTGGAAGGACAGACCTCCCTTCATCATGAGAGTATGATTTTGTTCCCGTATTTAGTAACATAGTAACATAGTTTATAAGTTTATAGTTTATATATTTGGAGGGTGGGGTGTCCCTCTTGTTGGTCTGTTTGGTGTTACCATTGATTTATACTTCGATATATAAAGACATGCACATTCAGATCAAAATACATACAAACATACAGAGATATGCCAACACAAACTGACACACTGTGGGGCAGGGACCTCAAACCTCTTGTGTCAACCACAACCTGGCACTTAAAGTGAATTATTCTTGTGATATTATACTTGTATTGTTTAATGTACTTTTTCCAGGTCTGTATTATATCTGTATGGATGAATTGTAAAGCACCGAGTAAATTTGTGGTGCTTTATATATAAAATTATACACATATATAACATAAGCTCACTTGGATGGACAACATACAGTCATGCTCACACAAATATAGAAATGTGATCTTGTCCTAAACAAGAGACTCATACAGGTTCACAGAACCCTAGGATGGTTATCATGCCAACAATGTTGTCAGTTATAAAATATCCTTTAACTCTTTCCTTTTTTTAATACATTTCCTTCTGTATATTTCCTTCCTCTTACTATTCACCTCTTTTCTCAATGCACATCTCCACAACTTCAATTACCTGCTTATTTGGGATCATACCCTGCCCAGTTCTGGATTTCCTCCACACGGCTTTAATACATACCGTTTACCCATACAGATATTTGTAGTCACAAAGGTTATGATAATATATTCTTTCCAAAATGCATCTTTGTAAAATTGTATGTTTTAAATATGTATTTATAATATGATTAATTAACTAGAAACTGACTGACAGACGTAAACATGGAAGAAAAAAAAAAAAAAACACCATGAAGGAAATAAATCACAACCTTTTTCTTTTGTGGAGGATGAAGTGGAGTTCCATTTCCATCCAGTCCAGCTTCTCCACCAACTGATCTTCCAAAATTAGCCATAAGTCCTTCTGCAGAACAGAACATAGAAGCGTCGATGAACAAATTCCGAGAATCTTCCTGGATTAGGCACTTGGATTCATTTATTCTGAATCCACCACCAACTTCAAGTTGGTGTGAAGGAGTCAAGTCTCTTAAATTAGAATTGACAGCTGTGAAATTCATGCCTGTTCTATTTGGACTTTTAACCCATGTAGAATAAATGGTGCTCTGCCCACACTGAACGGTTTCCTGGAGGCTATTTGAATCAGTCCTATCCTGTGTAGGCTCCATATTTTTTTGTGAAGAGCTATGTTCATTCATTTCTAGACTTAGATGAAGATCTGCCACAGCTTCACTTTCACCAGGACACTGACTGCCAACTTCTGTCCTAATTCGTGGGCCAGTATAGTCAAAAGTCTTTAACTCTTGTAGTCCCATTTCAGACAGGCTGGTATTTCTAAAAGAATTCAATGTCAGTGCAGAAGCTGGTCGGTCATTAACCTGCAGGAAGAAAAAAAAATTTTACACTTAAATAAAGCACTACTAAATAGGGTTCACCAAAAAAAACATTTTAGGTAAACTTGCCTCCTGATTAAATGATCTTCGACTTACATCCGGGGAACTGTCAGGTGAAGAAATACTCTGGAGGAAAAAAAAAAAAAAAATCAATACTGATTACCAGTGTAGTCAATTTTAACATTTATTAATGTACATGCCTGTGCCAAATCTGCTTCTGGTTTATCATTTTACACAAAGTAAAAATGCTTTAAACTACATTTCAGACTGCAAACAGTGTTACATTTTTATGTTACTGTGTTTCCTCTCTTTTTGGAGTTAAAATGATTAAATTAAAGCCTTACAATGATTTTTTTCCCTGTATGATGGTACTTAACCAATTTAATTACTGTAGAAAAAGTAGTTTTTCATTTTTTGTATCTCTTATCAATTACAATTTTAGGAATGCAATTGAAGTCCGTTTTGACTTTCATATGTCCTTAAACAATTATCATCAGGATTTAATCTGGATTATAACTATATACTTTCCAGTATTGAAGGCTTACTTCAAAATGTGCATTATTTCCACGGATGCAGGGAGCTACAGGAGTAACTGGTGAGTAGATTTGCTTGCAACTGCTGCGACTAGATTCCTCTTCTGCTTTTACCCTTGGAGGTGTAGTAAATAAGGATGCATCCATCGAGGGAGTATCATTATGTGTGGGGGTAGCATAAGGAGATGCAGTTGGTGTTGAATTTTCTGAGTAAGTGAAGTCCAAAATATTAAACAATCTTCTTTTTTTCAGCGGAGTTGTCAAATCTGTATTTGTGGGAAACAGATCTAATTAATTATTCGAATATAAGAACTTTACAATGCCCATTTTTAAGTTAAGAGGGAGCACATGCTATCTATATATTTATCTGTAGTAAGTTGGTGAGATAGCCTTAAATTAACTCCAAATTTCTTTCTTAATGTTATAGTGGGATTTTTTTTAATAGTTATAGGGAATTTAACGATAGTTCTCTTTACTGGATGGCAGTAAATTAAGACTAAATTCAAGAAATTTCCTCAGTGGTTTTGCATTAGTGATTTAGGTGATATATAATAAGGTGACCCTGAAAAAAAAAAAAGTATTCTTGTGGCTCCCAGTCATCTGAGGGCAGGACCAACCCTGCAAGGGGTTTTCCAAAAGGGAAACAGAGGTACAAAGATTTTAAACCTTTTAGTGCAAAGGGTGAGACAACAGGAGTCAGTGAAGGGGTAGCTTCCAAAGAATTAGGTGGACATCCACCTAATCGGTCAGGGTTAAGGTCTCCCTGTTCCAAAATTCCCATGATTACAATTGACAGCCAAGTAAGAGTATATTGATAATCTATGTAGAGATTCATGTAATGGTTAAACGTTAAGTACCATCTTGCAAATAATTTCTCTGTTAATAAAATTTACATAAAAAAAGTGTTTAAAGCATCTACTGCCTTTACCATCTATTTTGCGTTAACTGAGAAGTGCACATTCAGAGAATACTTAGGTAGCTCCTCATAAAATATTTCAAAAATTATCCTCTCGATTGTCGGCACACCAATTACTACTGCTCCAGAAGCCAATTATTAGCAATACAAAAAATTATCCATTGATGAAGCAAACTCCAGGAGACTTACTTCAATATAGCAAATGTGTTACATTGTGTAATGTTTCAGTCTCAGCTCTAGGACTGTTGTCAAAACAACAGAAACACAAGAATTTAAGTAAAAAGTGGGTGTACAGCCACAATAGTATGACATGCTATGACTAAAATACAAAAATGCTGCAGGAAGCATTTTAGTGTGTTAAGTGCAGCATGTAACTCAAATGTGGTTGCTTATCTGCATTTTACATAAATTATTGTGGGCAGAAAATCCCTGAGAACTCAATGGGAAAATTCTCATTAAAAAAAGAAAATAAGGGAGACATGAAAACATAAATGTGGTCTAGTCAGAAGCTAGAAATTAAAAATGCTGGCTAGGTCTAAGTAATTAGGGTAGTCTATTGTACCTTTAAAAGGTAGGATGTGATAGAATTTCCTCTGCTCTCTGAAAACCTGTGTGTTATTGCAGGAGTCCCCAAATGCCGGGTAATAGTCTGTGGGTCCCTCGGCACTGGGCTGCCCGATGGTGACATACACATGAATAGAGTCACCATCATGTGGCCGTCTGTGCAGATTGGTCCGTCAGCCAGGTTGATAAATAGATCTAATCGCTTTTTTTTTTTTTTTTTTAATGTGCATGAAAATTAATATGTTTCTTTACATTGTTTGTACTTTTTAGGCCTTAATGGGCAGTTTCCAGGCTACAGGTCATGACTTACCAAAATGGAATTACAGACTTTGGGTGCAGTGAGGCCCTAAATATTGCCTTGGGGCAGTCCTCCAAAGGGGTGGGCACTGGTGTGAGGGTGTGTTTTCTTGGTGTATTTAAACCTTTTGTATAACGTGTTCTGTGCATTTGATAATGGGCTGCATTGCCTGAAGCATGTCTTGTAGTATTAAATAAGTTTTGCATCAATCCAGAGCTCTTGCTATCTATTTTTTACATGTCTATTTGGAAGGTTTGCAGCACCTTTTTGAGACTCTGGCCTCATTCCCAATCCTAAAAGGAGCCAAATACCCTGTTGTTGAATTATTCGCTCATGCGGTCATATGTGAGAGATCAGAACTGGATTTCAACTAATGTAAATGAGCTGAAAAAAAAATGTTAACACTTGCTATTCTCACAAGGTATAGCATACTATGTAATTAGGATACCACTTCAGAGCTTACAATTCCCCTACTTCCAGTTATGTCAAGAATCACCAAAATCTCATCAGGTTTCTCCACTTCAATGATAACTCAACAGCTGTTTCCCCTGGTCATAAAAACTTATGAAATTATAGCCTTTCATTGATCACTTTTGATACACCCCTTTCCATATATATTAATAGACAAATCTCTTTGCTCATGATGTGCAATTCATCCCTAGCAAGCAGTTTCAGAACCTGTGTGAAAGTAAGACCAGAAAATTGTTGTTTTTTTTTTAAATTTTTTTTATTTATGAAGGGAAAGACTTATAGCTTGATCTCCTTAGTTGTCCCCTAGATGTTGCAAAAGAGTGTGGGAGTATGGGAACTACTCTATTTGCTGTTACCTTTAACTTATTAAATTGTACTATTTACTTTATAACACCGTATATATGTAGACTCACCTGCTATAGGAGAACACCCATTCATTATTAGATGACATTTATTTTCAATAAATGTAACAGGACTTTGAGATCGCTCTTGTGCAGGAGAATCAAAAGGGTTTATTGGAGCAGCATTTTCCTCTTCCAAAGCTTTCTTTAACCAACGCTGAAATAAAATATACTTGCACACTTAGTATGCATTATGAAAAGCAACACTGTTTCTAGTAAGTTGCATTATTGAAGTTTTGCTATTCTAAATACTTTCTTTTTCATTTTTCCAACACTAATTTTTTTTTTTTTAGTTCAGTCCTTTATTGAATAATGGCAAAAGGACACATTTGGTGGGTCAATTTTTATGTGTGTAACAGAAGCCTCCAGACAGCTAGCACATAGAAACATACTCAAACATTCAAAATAAAAAATAAAATTCTAGGGAAAAAAGTTTTCATGACCATTAAAATAAAAATTTGTTTGGAGCAAACGCTCATTTAAAGGGAGCATTTTTTTTTTCCAAAGTGAACAGGGGTAGCATTAATGAAAATCCTGAAACGATCCTAAAAAACAAATAAATATAAATGGAACTCTCTCCAGTTTTAAAACTGTGATTTAATAGAGTGTTTACCATCTTGGGCATGCATTAAAGGAGAACTAAAAGCTCCTACTATGGTGCTTGCTCTATTCACCAAAACACAGAGGAACAGGAACTGAAAAGGACTGCAGTGTCTGTCAAGAGCAGAAGACACTGGAAGTTACCTTGAGCAGGAAGCAGCACCGACGCACAAAAAGCTGATTAGAAAGTATCAACCCCCCTCCTCCTCAAGAATCACCCCTGTATTGAACAAACTTTTAGTTCACTTAAGTAGGGCATTTAAAATTAGATACTTTGAGGTCTATTTACTAAGACCTCTTCAAACATATCGATTGATTTCTCCCCATTTCCCTGTCAATTTTTGTTTCTCTGTACTTTGATTCCCATGATTTACAAAAAGATGTATAAAAATGTTTCCCCATCTAAATAAATTAACAGGGGAACGAACACTTTGCAATACTTTTTTATGAGGCTTCCTTCCATTATAGATTGATAATGTTACCTATTTTCAATGGGGAAATATATTGGACTTACCGGTAGGCTAAAGGACAGTACCAATTCCATAGGGAATAATAGGTTTACACCAGCCTGAGGGTAGAGAATTCTTATGGGGACAAAATGGTTTTTGATCAATTTAGTAAATATGAAAAAACAGCAATAATGTTAAATATAGGCTGTTTCTCCTGCATTTACTGTTCAATAATCCTGTTCGACTTTATTAAATGTGCCCCAAATTTGAATCAAAAGCTACTCTTATAGGACAAAATATCAAGAAGCAAAAACAAATACCAAATAAGGTTCTTACTTGTAGCACCTCTAGCTAAAGACTAAAAATAATCTAAGTCAGCATGGAAAATATATCTGAAGTATCTGGCTTTTAAACTGTAAATAACTGCTAGTTTATTTCTATGCAAACATTACAATAGACTAAAAACTGCCTCAAACTAAATCCTACAGCTCTTCCAGAAATCCCTTGTTACCTGAAAGCATACAATTAAACTACTCACAAGGATAAAGGGTTGCGCAAGCAGCAGTATTAACAAAGTAATCTCATTGCCTGGGCAATGTCAATATTTATTGTGTTTTTATCCTTTCTTAATTGTAGTTTTTATCTATGCAAAAACTTCAGAGTAAAAATTAATCATGGACCAGTTACAGCTCATGTTTTGGAACAGTCAATGTACTCTAAACCAGGCATGTCAAACTCAGGGTACCCCGAGGGCCACATGAGTAACAAGAG
>WMED01030216.1:0-10135 GCA_019650415.1 Pipa parva
TACTACTTTAGGCTCCTGTGTCCCTGTAGTTCCCAGCCCTGTATTCTGCTTCCTTGTCTTGGTTCCTGTTCCCTACCACTAAGGCCATACCTCCTTGCAGGGGACAAAGGTGAAGACTGGAGGCTCCTTAGACTCTGCACCTCAGGCAAATCCATGTAAGATGATAAGAGGATCCACTATATTGGTGACACTTTCTTAGTACTGTATTTTCCCCATTCCTTTGATTACTTTAGTAGTTCACCTTTGAACTCACTCATGATCAACAACGTCTTTCTTGTACATGTGATTTTTAAAGAGATATATGTTCTAGTCATGTGCATCCATGCCCCTTTTTGTGCACCCCATGATCCAATTTGCTTTGGCAGCTGCCACTTGGCACTGTTTGCTACAGTAAAGTTTATTGTCAACTAAAATTCCCACATCCTTTTCCTTGTTTTTTTTTTTTTTGCCCAATGTTTATGTTTTTTATGTTTAAAATAATCTTGACATGCATTTTCCCTTCCCATATGCATAACCTTACAATTATCAGTGTTAAACCTCATTTTCTAATTTATGCCCAAGCCTCCAATATATCTAGATTAATCTTTAATAAAATGTTATCCTCCTTTGTATTAAATACTTTACACTGTATAGTGTCTTTATCAAAAATTGAGATTTGACTATGCAAACCCTCATTAAGGTCATTTATAAATATATTGAAGAAGAAGAAGGCCCAAAACTGACCCCTGGGGAACCCCACTATTAACAGTAACCCAGTGAGAGTATGTACCATTTATAACCACCCTCTGTTTCCTACCACTGAGCCAGTTACTAACCCACTTACACACATTTTCCCCCAGCCCAAGCATCCTCATTTTATGTACCAGCTTTTTATGTGGCACAGTATGAAATGCTTTGGAAAAATCACGGCTGATTTGACTTATTGCCCACTGAACTGATTCTCCCTTGCTGTCCAGTTTTTTATAAAAATGTTGACTACTTCCATTGCATCTTTTCTGGAAGATAAATTCTAGACTTGACAGAGTTTAACTCATTTATCAAAAATATGAACATCTGTGATGGAGCAAAAAGTGATTTCCAAATGAAATTAAAGACAGTTTCCAGTCCCGAGGTTCCCCATGTGTGTTTCCCTGCATTTTCTAGTTACATGTTTCTGCACTTCACTGCAATTATCTTTTCAGTGTTTAAGTTACAAGAGTCCCTTTCACGTGACACTTTTTCACTAAACAGCAGAATTCCATAGCAAATTCACAACCGCAACAACAGTGAAGTCATGACTGTGATAATATTTCCATAATGAAGTCACTCCCTCAACAGTAGCAGTCTATTGAGTAGTGTGCGGCCATTGTTAGCCGGCAAATTCACACCTTTATGCGACAGTTTGGACTTTAGTCAATAACCCCGTCAAGGTTAAGGAAAGAAACTGAATAATTGGATTCATAGTCCTTTCCAGTTATATAATTCATATTAGGATGGATTTTTGCCTAATTTTGCAATGACTACAATGAAAGCTTTCTGCATACAGGGAGAAAGACCGTATTGAAGATGAAGTTTAAACAGTTTCAGAACAATAGGAGCTATACATTCCTATTGAGAATTACAACATTCTACTAGAAGACCATCATATACAAGAGTTTTGTTGCAGCGAAAGGTTATAGGGCTTCTTTTGCCTCCTTTAGGATGAAAGAGAAATTCAGTGTTTACATATTGTCAAATTTAGAGTATGTATCTATTGAGAGAGCAATTTGAAATCATATAACAATGACTATAAATGGCCAAAAATATCATTTTTGTGGGGATAATAGACCTATCTGTGGGTCCCTGATTGCAGAATATGTAGGGAGTGGTTAGATTACAGATTATATATGTTATATTTTGGATTTTAAACAGTCAAAAAGAAAGTAACCCACAAAAAACAATAAAACAGATAATTAACTCAGCAACCAGGAGGACCCCTAACCTAACCTGCAAGGGGTTCTTAAAATGTAAAGCAATCCTATGTTGAGAAGGTAAATTAGCAGGAAAAGTCCAGTAATCCCCACTAGTTCTAGTAGCAATCACCAGTTTGTGGCTGAACAAGCAATTTACAAAACCTCCATTACATGAGACCCATGTAATGGTGATGTTAATGCCTTGAATTGATTACACATTATTAGATTTACATTTCTTACAAATAGCACATACAATTGTGCAAACAAATGTGCTTCATAAGCTCAGTAACAACCAGTAATTGTTGTTTTATTCAATATCTCAAAAAGTATTATGAATAGATGAGCAAAACTGCATCGTTTGCATGAACTGATGTCTTTTCAGGGACCCTATAATGCCTTGGCACAAGGAGACTCACAAAATTGAAATTCATCTCTTAGGCCTCTAGCAGTTTGTCATGACTGGAACACAAAACGTTTTTACACACCTCAATGGAAAAATGTAGTGTGGTTCAAGCACAGAAAATAAAATATTACTCAGAATTCTCATTAAAAATAGAATTATGACTATTTGATAAGGTAATTCATTAAACACAGTCTACTGCTTGGAGAATTTAAATACACAACATTTAAAGTTTATTTCAAAAGATATTAAGTGGTTGAAAAAGCTATGGTATAAAACCATGCACTTTTTATTTCTTTAGAATTAAATAAGTGGTTGCACTGTAACAAACAATGATCTAGTTGCTTTTTTTACAAAGTTCTATATTTTTTCTAATTTAAACATTTTTATAAACATTTCAATTTACCTTGCAAGTTTTTTTGCAGCAGAACAATTGATATAATCTTAGGCAATTTTTTTCTGCAGTCAATCACAGTTAGGTAGTAAGGCATCACTGTGTATCCATTTAACATGCTGAAAACAATATTAGATGTCAAGGACTATACATTCAAGGATATCAGTTTGATATATTAGAAGGAAATATCCATCAACCCAGCTAGAACACAGCTATTTGACGTACACTATGTACTTTAGTTATCTGTTGGTCTCATCAGATTGCACTGAAAAATGAAGGTTATAAGGTATTTACTGCATTTCCTTGTCACTGGGAGAAAAAAAAAACAGTTTTGAAATCCCTGGCTGTGTATATTTAGAAGAGCTTTGTTCGCAAATTAAAATGAAATTATACTTTTAAAAACTATTCCTCTATTGTATCTCACAATCTTAGCTTTCACAATAGGATTTAAAAATACATTTCTGCATGATGTACAGTTTTAGATCATTGGAGAATCAGATTTATATAAGCTATTTTATAAATTTATCCTTGTAACATTAGATTAGCAATTTTATATTTAAAGGTATTAAAAGTATTTATAATTTAAAAGTACATTATTATATGTCAGATACAGTATTTCATTATACATATACACATCAAACAGCTTTAGAATATATATACATTATGGAAAATAGGCCAACTATGCTATGTTTCATTGAACATTTGCAAATATTTATAATACTTATTCATAGAGTATGTATTTTTTATTTAAAAAAATAAGTATTGAATTTAATGTATCTATATATAAATGATAAAGATGCATAATATTAATGGAAGCATCTATACTTTATTACATTGCCAAGATAGTCCTTTGGCATAACATAGAGGAATATATAACTTCAAGAAACCATTAGTTCATAGCAAAAGGGAAAGCTCCATTAAAGCCTTTTTTTAAAATCAATTAACTCTCCTAGAAATGCCTCTTTATGAAGCTGCTGCCTTTACTATTAAGGATGTTTTACATCATGGAAGTTATAATCTATCAATGCATATTAACAAAAGCAAAAAAGTTGGCACGCACTCCTGGGTCTAGAATTTAGTTAAAACAAACAAGAATTTATTAATTCATGGTTAAAAACATGTATGAATGTAAAAGGTATACAGCTCACGTGCCGGCCCCCCTCTTGGGCCTTGATCACAGCCGTTTTTTTTTTGCCTCTGAACGGCTGTGATCAAGGCCCAAGAGGGGGGGCCGGCACGTGAGCTGTATACTTTTTACATTCATACATGTTTTTAACCATGAATTAATAAATTCTTGTTTGTTTTAACTAAATTCTAGACCCAGGAGTGCGTGCCAACTTTTTTGCTTTTGTTTGTTTGGATGTTTTGGGACAGCACCCGTGCCTATTGTATAATTGTTTAAGGAGGTGTGCTTGGATATTTTGCTACTAATGCATATCAACAGAGACATATGGAGAAGGAAATTATTCATTTCAGTATGGTTACAAAGTGTTATGTGAAAGAGACTGTAACATGTGGATACTTGGCTAGAGAATTTTAAGATGGTATACTGTGTACTGTCGTGAATCTCTCAGAGTTGAACTGTGACATGGCAGGATTCATCACAGAGATGTAGTGAAGTAGAGGTTAACCCACACATGGGGTACTATGGGACTACATGTCACTAAAGGAACTGGAGCAACCAGAGCCCATTATGCCTCTAGAGGCACTGAAGTATACAGAACAGGAACAGGTGTAGGGTGGTTACACTGCTGGAGGCATTAAGGTGTACAAACAAAGTGGATTATAATTTCCACAGTGAGGTTGGAACGGGATAAGGCCAAGACACAGGGGGTAATTCACGATCCTCCGAAGTGAGGTGCGGAGTGTTCACCTCCCTTCGGAATGACTGAGATGCGCTCGCTGATGTCCGCACATTAAAGGGATTCCAGTCTCGGCAAGGCAACTCTTTTGCTCTCGCCGAGACTGGAATCCCTTTAAAGCACTCGCTGATGTCCGTGTGCAGGACATCAGTGAGAGCATCTCAGTCATTCTGCACCTCACTTTGGAGGATCGTGAATTACCCCTTCAGAGTCTAAGGAGACCCCGGTCTTCACATTTAAACCTTCATAAGGGGGTATGGTCTATGCGGCAAGGAACTCCCAGGTCATGATCCTTAGGTTAACGCCCCCATTGGTGGCAGCTGGCTGTAACACATGCAGAGACTTCTAATGGAAACTGAAACTGTAGAACTAAAACTCACTGGATTATTTGGAACATAGCGTAGCTTTAAGAATGGAGCGATGAAACCAAACACCAGTCAGAAGCAGTCCTGGAAACATACCTGAAGATCATGAAGATATTCCTTGAAGATATTCTGGAACACTGAGCTGCAGAGCTGAAACTCAGAAGGCTGTAAACATGTTGCGGAAGAATCAGAAACTCAGTGAAGGTACTGGAGACTAGTAAAAAACATTATAATGTCTCAGCAGTAACTTTAACCAGCAAGGATTGACATAGATGCTTTCCCTTTTGAATTTTGCCCCGCTGACATTATGCGTGATGTCAGCGGCTCCAGATTGGCTCTGATATTCCTTGGGCTGTACTTCTGAGAAAACAATAGGTGTGAAATTATCTGATGGAAACTCTTTTGCAGATTACTTCAATTATTTATTCTTCTATCTCCAAAGGGGTGCATCTTTTCCTGTTAAATAGGGATCTCTTTCATTTTGTTACTGCATGTTACTGAATGGTACTTGTTATCATATTTTGGGTCTACCTTGGTTACAATTGCTTCCTCTGATAACTGGCTTTTCTTCAAGGGGAATTACAAAATGAATTCCTTTGAGCTTCCATTCCTGTCTCTGGTGGGACCTCCCTCTCTTATTCCATTCATATATGGAGACATTTCTGAAGTTTTCTGTAAATAGCAAAGCTAAGATTCTTCCTCCACCTTTAATTGTCAAGTTGACCTTCTTCTTGGCTGACGGGCATACAATCTGATTCAGTTTATGAACAGGAAAAGGGGAAGGCAGTCTGTAACACCAGTATAGGCAGCATGAATACCTGTTAATGGATTTGTTTTCTCTAATATCCCTTCTATCTTCCAACACTTTGCTAACAAAACTTTTAGGGGGGAATTCACGATTGTGCAAAGTGAGCTCCGAATCCTTTGGCTCATTTCGCACATGGTGTTATGCGCTCGCTGATATCCTGCACGCGGACACCAGCGAGCACTTTAAAGGGATTCCAGTCTCGGCGAGGCAACTCTTTTGGTCTCGCTGAGACTGGAATCTCGTATATCCTCATATTCTGGTTTTCTCTAATGATTGTATTGAAATCTTCAGTCATTCATGGTAGTAATTTAATGGCTTTGGGAAAATTATTTTTATAGGAAGCTTGAGAATTGATGTTTTTAATAGCTGGATCTGAGAGTTTTGGGTTCTTTAATATCAGTTCAAAAGGTTTCGTTTGTTAAAAAAACTTGTGACACAAACGCAAAGTACATTAAGAAAGTTATGTCTGTTAGCGCAGAAAATTTTGAGAAATTAAAATAGGTTCAACAAGCTCAACTATGCATGTAGAACAAATCTGCTTGGGAAATAATTTTAGCACTGAAAAGTGTTCTTCTGGATTCAGGTGGCAAATACCCACTATTTGCTAAGTTATCCTAAACCATAGCAGTTTTCCCATGGAAAATATCAGTGATATCAATTGAAAAGCAATGGGAACCTCAAAGAAATCACACTGCAAAGAACGCCGGTTTTAATACATCGATCATTTTCTATATCAGTCCTTTTTTTTTAACACTGTTGCCTACTTAAAGTAAATTTAAATGCTCTTAGAGTATAAAAATATCACAAAGGGTTGTGCATTGTCTCATTTTATCCTAGCTTCTATATTTCTAGCAACAGTCTTGCTTTGTTATAATATTTTCCCATTTGTATTGTTCTCTATGTTCTTGAGCTTCCTCTCACCTATTTTTTCACTGTCTGCATTCAATACAGTACAACATAGCTTCAGTATTTGTTACAGATTTTAGAAAACCTCTTATTTCTACCTTATATTTTGCAATTAGCTTCAAACTCAACCCACAGATCATGCACATATATTTTTCTAAAAAAGTAAAACACTGAAGTGGGGTTATTCTATAAAGTCCAAATTGTTAGTAAAGGTATAAATTTGCCAGCTAAAGACAGTCTCAATAGACTGCTACTGTCGCAGTTGTATCTTTATAAGGAGAATATTTTCGCAGTTGCAACTTTACTGTGGAAATATTGTCACAGTCGTGACTTTACTATGGAAATATTGTCGCTGCTCTAGTTTTAAAAATTGTTGCAGTCGTGATTTTACAATGGAAGAATTGTCGCAGTCGCGGATTTGCTATGGGAATCCAATGTTTGAGAATTCAACAGTCGAATTTGGACTTTAGAGAATAATCCCCCTGAGAATACCAAATTCTGAATATATGTATTTGTGATAATTATGACATAGTTCATATAGTTAACAGATGCAGAAAAGTAGATTCACAAACAGAATATTCATTTAAAAAAAATGAAAAAAATTAAATATTCGGTTATCTTCGTTAAAAAAATAAATAAACTGAATTGCCTTTAATGTAATTCAAAATGTTAACACACAGTGTTCTCATTTGTATTCTTTTAATTTACCCTTCCTATTATAAAAGATAATTTGTAAGGTTTAATAATTATAATGTCATATGATATAAATCAACAAACTCATTGTATACATGGGGCTCTGCTCATCTGCATAAAAAATGAAGATGTCAAATTCAGATTTATTTTTCTTGCAATTATTATTTAAAATATGAAGGATTGGATTATAGAACTAATTTCTCCTGCCAGATACCTCTTATTATTTTTCTAATATAAATCACAATTACAAATTATGCAAGGCTTTGTGAAATAGTTTTACGTATCATCTCGTTTCATTTCAGCTCTGCACTGATTCATTTGCTGATGAAGGAAGTCAATGCTATGAGAATTTGGATGTCAAATTTAGGACTTGTCGCTTTATCAAACTGCTTCATTCACAAAAGTGCTACTTTAGCTCTTTTTTCACGAAGAATAATTAAAGGGGTCATTCACCCTGAAATTAAATGTTTTAGGGAGAAATTTATCAAGGTCATTTCAACCTAGTCCAGTGATGACCAACCTTTTGACCTTGGTTTGTCAAAATACATAAAAAATCCAAGCATAACTCTGGTGGTGAGTCACTTCGAGAAATATCCATAACTTTTTGCGGGGCAACTCTCCTACTGAGCACACAGCGCGAATAAAGAATGCCTAGTCATTTAAAGAGTATTTACATATATAATTAGGTATTTCCGGATTTCTAACACCATTTTTGGCAGGAAACTTCCCCCAAAAGAGTATATAAAGCTTTTAAAGATACAGGATCACCCTTTGCTCAAACACACTCCCTGAAGAAGCCAGTAATCGGTGAAAAGCGTAGGAGTTTTTACTTTTGTTTTTTATCTGACTAATTTGGGTACTTTTATTTTCTGTACCATTAAAAATGAAAAAATTTAAACTTTCACTTGTCTGCGAGTTTGGAGAATCCATCCTTACAATGCACCTGAGTGCACTATGCAACCTGTGTGAATCCAGCACCGGAGAAAGGTCGGGATTACACCTAAATAATCCAATGCTCTAAACCATAAAAGGAAAAAGTGAGTAGTTTTTCATTTTTTATCTGACTAGTACTAAGGTGACCTGCACCATCTGCTCCTTTCTTTCATACCCAGAGGAAGTGCGGCACTCCCACATACCTATAGAATATTTGTTTTTCCTGTGCAATGGAGAAGCTAGCCGCTGATCTGGAATAAAGTTATCATCACAAGAGCTGAGCACCATAAGCACAAGTGTTTCTCTACTAATCCATTTCAGAACATAATACCTTAAGTGGTAAGAAATTTGAGAGCTGAATAAGTGTAATCAGGAGTACAATTTAAATAATGCTGATCATTATAATTTTGCAATTTAATGTAATATAATTGTTATTTTGTATATTTAATGATACATTGTATTTTTAATTTTTGTTCACCCCACCAGGGGGCAGTGTATAGGATGATATAAAAAGGAAATAATTTGTTTGTTGGTGTAAACTTGACAAAGAGCACGGGAAGCTTGAATATTGCTCATAACATAATAAAGGTGAAAGATTTTAAAGAAGAGAGTCCTGTTTTTCTATGTTCACAGCTCACAATGGACAGCAATTATAGCTGCTTGGATTAAACAGGACAGGAGTCCCTTGGTAGCAGCCTAAGTACTATATGGATCAGCAGGGGTAGGAATGAGTAGGGGAGATTAAAAGAATACTGGTTGACACTACCTCTCCATCACACTGGAAGATAGATTCAAAAGCACTGACACTGGCAGAGAGACAGAGCAAGTCAAATAGAGATAGATCAGAATTCTGAGCCCACAGAATAGGCAAAGAGAAATTAATTTAGCAGAGAAAGGAACTGGGTCATACAACTTCCTGCTCTCCTAACTGGTCACACATAATATTTATAAAACATGGGAGTGGGGAGGCAGGGGAATTTTCACCTTCAGGCTATAAGATACACAGTATTTTAAACGTATACGAATGTGAAAGATGTGAATAAGTACAAAAAAGTGTGTCTTTTAGTCTAAAAAATAGACAGAGGAGAAAAGGGCATTTTTTTTCTCTCACCAATGCACAATTTTACTTTATTTTAGAGGACATACTAACACAATGGGCACAATTACTAAGACCATTTTGACCATAGAGATTAATATCCCCACGTTTCGCTATAACAATATTTGTTTCTCTGTACTTCTAGATTTCTCTGATTTATAGAGGATCAATAAAAATGTTTTCCTATTGCAATAAGACAGCTATATCATTAAAAGTAGGCTGTTTCTTCTGCATTTACTAGTTGAAATTTCCCTTTATGACTTTTTGCCATTTTTCATATTTAAAAAAAGCATTTTGGATTTTTCTTACTTTCTTTAATAATCTGCCTGTCCGATTTCTCACCGAAAATGGTTTTATATTTTTAACTAATGAACATTTACATTTCATAAATGCCTTTTTAATTCATTACCTTTTAAACCTGTTTCTACAAGAAATAAATTATGCTATATATTTACCTAAAATTGGTATAAAAATCTGCCATTTGGTCTTTTTGAATATATTAGTTCCTTCAATCTATGTAAGTGCCACTCTGATCATAGGGAAATTGGGCTTTTTAAATGTAATATATGACTTTAACAGGTTGTATTTCCTACTCCAGTCTATTCTAAATTCTGCTGCCAGAATTCTCTCTCCCCAGAAGGGAATGCCTTTCTTCCAGTCTCTCTCTGTTCCCTGGCACTCCATAATCAAACAAATCATTTACAGTGTTCTCCTTTTGACATTTAAGGCACTTCACTCTGTTGCCCC
>WMED01030221.1:0-10134 GCA_019650415.1 Pipa parva
TCCTCCCTGGAGCACCCGTTACATATAGAGGTTGAGCGGTTAGTATCTTATATGATTTATCAATATAGCTATATTACCAATGGTTTGACAGCAAATGATAAAATATAATATTTTCCTTTTTATTTGCTATGGCTGAATGGGTATAACCCTGAATTAATAGAGATACTGCACCTACATATTTCATGTGCAATCAGAGAGATACACTAAAATCTAGGAAAGGTTAAAAACATATTTATCGAGCCCTCAGACAATAGTCTAACTATATCCAGCTGGCTGGTGAAGGGAAGTTCAGCTTTGATTGGAACTCAGTCCTTCTGTTCCATAATCAACACCTCACCTAGTAATGTCTCCTCTTATTTCTTCTCTGTTGTCCATTTGGAACAAGACATATTTATATACCCCACTTATTTGGGCGAAATTTATTAAACTCGGAAAAGCTGTTTGCGCTTTTCCGAGTTTAATAACTCAGGAGAATGCTTTGAAGTTTCTCCTGTTAAGTATCGCGAGATTTGTCTTGTGCAATACTTGCCAATCTTTTTTTTATTAAATATATACCATGGAAAGGTAGCTACTGTATACTGTATGGCTACCCTTTCCATGGAGATATTTAAACGACTTTTCCCAGTTTAATAAATTTCGATAGACTTCAGCAGATTACAAATTGCTCATTCTGTTATGAGCCTCCTGCAAAATACATTCACCTAATGTGGCTCTACTTTGATACACACAAGCATACAGCATAGGATCTGGACCACCATGTGGCTAGCTATAATGAATAAACAGCCCTAGTAGTATGACTAATAAGCACAGGATCCAGAATAAACTCTTCATAAGGGTTCCCTTCTCTTGATATTAGATGGTAGTGAGTTTCAGTAATTAGATAAAGCAATAAATTGGAGCCCTAAAGGTTTTTATCAACTTGTGTTTTGGAAAAGTTTTACAATTGAATTGATTGGGTCTCTATAAAGTCAACATTGTTTATCTCACAAAACAGCTATTTTTCAGTTAATCACTGCAATATATTACACATAGGTTGATGGTATTCATGGTAAATGATATAACATCAACACCATAAACAATATTGTTGCACTGAATTATTTTTAAACAGATTTATTTTAAAATGTAATGCTGTAATCTGCAGTACTTATTGTGGTGAGAGGAATCATAAAACATCTGTTACTGCTCAAAACCCTGTTCTTCCATAATTGATCAGTAATGTATAGTTTATTATCAGAGTAAAGTGATAAATATTTCCAATAAAGGCAAATTGAAAAATATTAGTTGTAAACAGATTGTCATAAGTCTACACTGCAATGTATTTAAATGGAATTAAACTACAAACCTGTAGCTCATTTCTGTGGTCTAGTAAAATGATATCTGCATATAAAAAGAAAATCACAACGATTCCAAATCCTTAAAAGTGGTTTTTACTGGCAGTTTTATAAATAAAAGGCTGACAAGCAGTATTTTTTACTGTCACGTTGATATGCAATAGCACATTTCTAAAATATCTAAACTTGTATTAATTGTAAGGAGCTGGGAGGAGGGGCGTTTGGAAAATTAATAATACAGTATTTAAAAAAAGTCATATTTTTACCAAACTTATCATTTTTCTTACTGACACATGTTTTTACTGATTTCCAGTGAATTTAATGATGGTTTGCAACCATGATCCAAATAACTGCATATTTTTTTTATCATGAGGCTAATCCATAATACATTAAATAGGAACAGATCTTAAATAAATTAAATGTGAAAAATTCTTTATTAATTCAAAATGTTATAGACTTTCTTATGATTTATTTCAGTCTTTGATAATAAGCAAAAGTAGAAATATTAAATAAGAAAAAAATTGTATATTTATTTGCCATCATTGCTTGACATTTACTCCTTATAAGTCTCCCATGGTAAATAATAGTTAATGCCAGCACAGCTGTGGTCACTGGGGGCCTGCTAGGTGGGTCCCCTCATGGCCCCACTTTGGGCATGGGGCCCACTGGGAATTTTCCCAGTGTCCCAGCAGGCCAGTCTGATTCTGGCTGTGGTGAGCTATTTTTACACATATTCAAAGTGAAATGAACTCTATTTTGATGAAGGTAAATACTGTTAAGTAAAGAAACCTACTGGAAAAGACAAGACGATTCTTAAAAGCACTCCAAAAATCACCACTTACAGGGTGGCTTTACCCTGAAGCCTGTGCAAACATAGAGTCAACAGTGTGTCTGGAAAAAGCATTTATTAACACACTTCCTCAAAAAAGCATCACATGATTGAATCAAAGCAGGTCGTCCCCTCAATATGCATAAAACATGTAAAGATACATAGACATATGACTGAAACTTCAGGGCCCTGGAAAAACTAACAACTCTAAAACATGTTAACTAAATGCTGTGACTGAATATAATACTATGATAGAGATATATTAACATGAAGGCAAAGCTGCACATGATATTAATTAGTACTTGTATGGGAACAAACACCAGCATGAACAAAGGTAAAAATTCCCATGTGGATATGACGTTCATTTATTGGAGCATTCAAGGTTTCCAGTATCTCTATTAGTGCAAAAATATTGAAGTTCAGTGCACACATTTGCACTCAATCAGAAGAGCCATCAGTAGTCATGGGCGGGGCTTTAGAGGTGTGCTCTGAGTCATAACAAGGCAGCTAAAGAGCTGCAAGTGGCTCCAAGCCACACTTTGCTGACCCCTATAATAAAAGATTGTGGGTGTGTTGGGTAAGGTGGTTTAAACACAGATATACATGGAACGCATTAGATCGAATTCTACTACAGATTCAGAAAGCCAGAGTTGGGTAGTTATTCATAGACTTGACTAATTCCTTGAATTTGCGTAATAAGAATAACTAAACAGTGCAACAAAAATATCTCAAAAGCAAAATCAAAAAGCTAGTTAATGAATAGTCAGTAGACTAGATAAAATCTGATTAAATCAATTGTCAAATAATGTGTCACTCTTTTTCTTGTTTTATTCAATCAAATCCTCATTACTGAGGCCCTAGAAATGACTGCATTGGTAAGCTCCCCTGTTTATTAGATTTAAAATTAAAGTCTAAAATTAAACTAATGTGATAACAATCAGCAGGCATGCATCTGAGCGCCTCTGCACATTATTTAAGTTAATTTAATAACAGCTATGCCACCATAAAGTAGCTATTTGTAAGTGCTATTAATTACTGATGCTAACATTCTTTTGCCAAGAACCGCACATCTTGGAACATGATTGTTTTTTTTTTTTATTACATTTACAGTAGAGATTAATGAGAAATAAATAAATGAAGCTTTTATTGTTATTTAATACATTATTATTCCAGCAGAACAAAATGTATATATTGTTGCACAGTGCGCAAAATATTTAGGGTGGTGTTTATAAAGGTCATTTTAACCTTTTAGTTACCGTACTTCAGTTTATTTCACCAATTTTCACTGATTTTTCCAGATATGTCCTGTTTCTTGCACTTTTTGACACACTGCAGTCCAGTTCTGTTTTTGATCAATATCAATTTTAAGAGTAAAACTGATCTGACTGTGGCTAAATGATAGGACTATCTCCAGAGAGAATAATGGGTTTTCACTACCCTTAAGGCAAAATTTCCTGAAGTTGAAAATTATTTTTTTGACTTTTTCAACCATTTTTCACCCAAAAATCAGGCGAAAAATTGGTGAAAGGGTAGAAAATTATGTTTTTGTTTTTTGCCCCTATTTTTCACCATTTTCATCAAAAAACAGTCAACAATTTCACCCTGTACCAGGCAAACATCTTTCAGTGATAAAATTGATCTTATTGGGTTTCCTAAATATCAACATTGGTGATATCGATATAGTTTGCTAGTGTTGAATCATTTGAACTTTTATTCAGCTTTTATAAATATTCCCTTTAGATTCTTATTGTATATAAATAGTATATACAGTTTTAAAAGAGTAATGTAGAATTCCAGTGGTTTGCACTTATTAACTGGGTGGCAGCCCTGCGGACCTGTGGGGCAACATCTCTTTTATAAAGATAACCTGTATTTTATTAATAAAGTAAGACAGGACTGCTATATTGGTAAAGAAGAAGAAATCAAATCAATTTAAATTAACAGTCCAGCCTTCAACAGTCATTTTCATGTCAATTTGTCACTGCCATTTCTCTGTCCTGCAGATGTACAAACTCACAGTGCTGCTGCTAAGTAACCAATAAGAATCTAGCAGGAGTGCAACCTCACAGTGCTGCTGCTAAGTAACCAATAAGAATCTAGCAGGAGTGCAACCTCACAGTGCTGCTGCTAAGTAACCAATAAGAATCTAGCAGGAGTGCAACCTCACAGTGCTGTTTGTTTGTTTCAGAATTCTCATACATGTGGACCAAGTCAGTGACATAAGAGGAAGTAGGTGAGAGAGGAGAGGCTTCTGTAAGAAAATGGTTATAAATGCAAAAACAATTAAAATAAATATATAATATATAATGCAAAAATAATTTATTTACCAGTTACAGTTACATGTCAAATAACTGTTGAAGGCTGAATTGTTCCTTGAAGTAAAATTATTTTTCTCAAATCCTTTCTCAACTTTGCCTAGTAAACGAACATGGGGAATTGGAGAATAGACACAAATTCATAGCTCTAAGTGACTATTGGACTTTAGTCAGTGAGGCCCACAATGTACAACAATAACCCTATTATGCATTAGGACTGCATTGTTACACTGCATGACCCATTTTGATGGGATTTTGATGACATTTTATTTTTTTCACTGTGGCAAAAGAAATTTATGCCAGGAAAGGAGGTAATCTACTTCATACAATAATTTGAGAAATAAATAAAAAAAATCAAGTGAAGAAATAGGAAAAATGGTAAGAAAGTATTAAAGTACCGGAAAACAAATCCATTTTTAAATCCTTTCATAAATATACCCCATATAACGAGTCCTATTTTCTAACTAAATCCTATTTAATATAACTCATGATTCAAATGACTCTCTCCTCATTGTCACATTATGTCAGAGATCTGAGGTAGAGTAAATTATTGCATCTCACCCCCCCCCGAGCGAGTTAAACCAGGGTCCATTAACCACCAGCAAATCAGTGATAAAATGTTTGACACAAGAAATAAAAGAATATATATACTGGAAGGCAGAGGTGATGATCTGATCTGTATACATATTTGCTATTCAGAACATGTAAATTGGTTTGCAAATTGTTTTTACTACAATCCAAGAAAAAAATGATTTTTTTCAATTTCTTTTATATGCATATAAATATTCTCCTAATAGGCACTGTGTATGAATTAATTTGAATGGATGTTATTCAGCTGCGTTCAAATCACACAACTCAGCTAGAGAATACTTCCAGTAGATGACCAGAATCAATCACATTGCGAAAAAAACATTGATAGAAAATATGCCGGCTGGGTAGATGTGCTATAAAAACTCAACTTTCCATTGCAACTGTAGATTTTATTGTTCTGCTATTAGGATAAAAGCTTTCTGCTTTGTTACTTGTTTAATGAGCAGATGTGGTCGAAACATTATTCCACAGTGGTTCAGCTTGGCCAACTTGAATGTTATCTTCAATGGTGATAGACTTTATGGAACAGCTGGCCTTAAACTCGTTACTTAAACATGCTATGAATAGTTATGTTTAGTGATAAATTGTAAAATTCCTTAGTCTATCTGGCTTGAAAGCAAAGTGAACATACAATATTGGGCCACAATATATTATGAGACAAAAGACAAAGCATATCTATAAAAACTATAGCATGCCATTAAACATACTTCAAATGGTCCAGCGTCTTTTACTTTTAATTTTCACAAATTTCTCCTGTTTGCAAATGTAGCTAAAGACATACCTAGTATTTAATGATGTTGCAGTTGCCCAAAGTCAGGTATTGCCTCTCTTAAATTACAAAGCTAAGCAACTGGCTACAAACCCGCTAAAATCCAAATGTCAGATTACATTGGCCAATTGATAGCAGCAAGCCTATTACAAAGTCTCATCCAACAGCAACCCAATTGTAGGTATGCATGTGAATGTTTGTATGTATAACCTTATTTATAAAGCACCACAAATTTACACAGTATTCAGCAATACAAGTATAATGCAGACATGGGAAAAGTGCATTAAACAACACAAGTATACTATCACAAGGATATAATACACTGCTAGGCTGGCTGGCACAAGAGGTTGGAGGTCCCTGACCTGTAGAGCTTACAATCTAAATATTATCATTATTATATAGTACTCCACATTCAGGTAAGAAACCAGTTGTTTAGTTACAATGCTAAGCATCAAGTTAATCAGTCAGCTGACCCTATCCCAAGTGCCCTAGATGTCTTGAGCCAAACTAAACTACTGAAAAGACTTATGTCTTACTCTTCACTACACAATGTCAAACTTATATGCCTGAACTTGTCTGGCTCAAATCATGTTCCCATATTCAAAAACTGTAATTATATCAGCATTTATTTAGTACATATGTACAATACCTATTGGGTTATTCACTAAAGTCCAAATTGTTGCATATAGGTGCAAATTTGCCAGATAAAGACAGTCGCAATAGGCTGCTACTGTCACAGTCATGTCTTTATAATGAAAATTGCAGTCGTGACTTTATTATGGGAAAATTGTCGCAATCTTAACATTAAAAAATTGTCGCACCTTTACAATGGAGAAATTGTCATGGATTTGCTGTGGGAATCCGCCATTTGCAAATTTGACAGTCGAATTCACACCTTAGTGAATACTCCCCATAATCTGTAAGATAAATTTTCTAAAATCCATTGGTTTTGATTTAGTATTACTGTTATGTTTTACCCCCTGATTTTGAGGTAATTGATAACTGACTGACTGCCCTAATTTGTTTCCCTATTTAGTAAAATACCCAGGCTCTTGGATATGTAATGGTAACACTTTTGATTTTGCTACTGATAAGGTTTTCCTACTGCTAACTCTTGGTAGGACAACATTGACTATTTCTTCCTGATTACCATATGGTTACTGCATACTGCTTAACTTAGCATTTATCCTCATACTTCTGCCAACAATGAGTTTTTGCCCTTAATATAATATACCTTAGTAAGTACAAAACTCTTTGGAAGGAGAGATTGAGTGTTTCTATTTTTTGATTTTTTTGTTTATATTGAATCAGTAGGTTTTTAGTTGTGATATATAACAACATATAATAGCTTTTTCCAGTTAAAATCTATACATAAACAGGGCACATTTACTAAAGTCCAAAATTTTGACTAGTAAATGCCAAAGAAATAGCCTATTTTTATTGATATCGCTGTTTTCTCCAATGGGGCGAAATTTATTAAATGCGTAATTTACCGCACGTGCAGAATTTCGATCGATTTCCGATCGCGCGATTGGAAATCTATCGAAATTCTGATCGTGTGATTGGAAATCAATCAAAATTCCGATCGTGCGATCGGAAATCGATCGAAATTACGCACATGCGGTAAAAAATTACGCACGTGCGGTAAATTACGCATTTAATAAATTTCGCCCATATGGAGTTAGTCGTGTCACTTTGCCTAAGTCCAAAATATTATCCCATCAAAAAGAGAAAGTGACCTGCAATGGATGGTACCTTCCTAGAAAAACATTGAAAAATGTTCCCATGTCAACTGATCAATATTTACCCATAACAATCCTTTATAAATCTGGGAAAATGAAGAGTACAGGAAAATAAAAACTGACAGCGAAATGGGCTGAAATCAATCCAAATGGTCTTATTAAATATGCCCCAAATTAATATTTTAGTCTTAAGTGAAGCAAAACTACATCATACGATGTTCACATTAAATGTTCCATAAATACTGATAAACCAAATATTCCCTAGTAGTAGAAGTCCATTTATCTTATAGTTGACAACTGATCACTAAGGTTTGGGTGGAAAGAAACCTCATAGATTGATGTAGTCATGAAGAGTATATGGAAAAGTCAAAGAACCTAGAGTTGCTGAAAACTCCCCTAGTGATTATGTAGCCTGGGAACAAAAATGACAAGAGGATATGCCCAAAGGAGGCCTTTAATTGTCATGTTAATCTTTTAACTGCCACAGAAGAAGCACGGCTATTCAAGGCATATCCCAATGTTATACAGAATAAGCTTAGTTTTTAAAAAATGTAATATCATAAGTATTTGAAGGTTTCTGTTAAAGAAAAAGAAATGCAGAAGCATAATCATTGCAATGGAATGACACAATTCCTTTGAAATTTTGTTCAGTTCTGTGTAGCGTTACATTTTGTACAAGATTGTGAGTATAATTTGTCATGCATAGAGTGTGTAATATCCTGAGGTTACATACTTAGGGTAGAGTCTGTAGCACAGGGACATAAGGAAATTTACTCCATGGCATCAAACCAGGATTTTCTGCCTTAGAGTTTAAAGTCTCAGCCCAGAGAGTCGTTCTTTGAACTGTTGCTAAAACCATTCAATTCCTTAATTTAACTACTAAAGAAAGGATTAACAAATTTGAATTTTATGAGCTACTGAAATAACTGACATCTCCTCATAAGAGGTAGCAAACATACAGTGCGTATTTACATAGTTATTTAGGTTAAATAAAGAAAAGTATTTGTCAACCAGGATTATCCCTTAAAAAAACCTTTTATGCTGTTGTTGATGTAGAAGAAAGAATAAAACACTTGAAAATCCCTTGTTGACCTCTACTCTTTTTAAATATTCTACGTCTTTAATATGAGGTAGTCGTACTCATATGAACCCTGCAGAAATACCAGGATACTCTTCTATGCAGTTTAAAGCTCTAATATTGTTAATCAAATCTTAACTGAGGAATTGCCATGCAGAATGGTGAAGTACAAGAGCCTCATTGACTAAAGTCTGAATAGTCACATACAGCTGTGAATTCACATCTACTCTCCACTTCCCCATGTTTGCTTATTGAGAAAAGTCAGTGAAGTAGTAAATAAAACATGACCAATTTGGGTGACTATGCGAGTCACAGAGAGCTTCACATCATTGCACAGGTACTTCTACTGACTAAGAGGAGGAGTAGTGCGAAGGTGCAAATGAGAGTAGGTGACAATGACAACTGCTACTATGTAAAGAAAAGAAGAGACCGCTCAACCCCAAGCAAGTAAAGGGAAACAAATGTCCCAACGTAAACTCAGGTGCTCAGAGGAAAAAGGGACCCAATAGCCAAACAGAAAAAAGGAAATCCTCGGCACACCGATGTGTAGATAAAAACAAATAAACTTTATTCCATAACGTTAAAATCCAGTAGGAGTAAAAACAAACACCTTACATGTTTTGTGCCATCTGGCACTTAGTCATAGTATAGCAAATGATGTCTGAATCAGGTTTAAATAGTCAGAATGAGGCTTACTTCCTGTGGACCCATGATATGTATAGGGTATAACATATAAAAAACATTTTTTTATATTGTTAAATAATGTATAAAAGTATAAACCATAATAAGTGTAATTTGAAAAAACATGGGTGCGTCATGTAAACCCACATACAAAACCATACTGGACAAAGTAAACATAATACTGCATATACATACATACACACATACATACATATAAGCATGCATATAAGGAAGAACATGTATAAAAAATCTACCCCAATCACTGACAATGATCCTGATAGAGTGATTCGATCAGATGCTGATCATTACCTCCTTAACACTTTTCAGGATCATTGTGCACTGTAAGATTTAACAGAATTAGGTGGGAATGTTTCCCTTTCTGATACTTTACACACATCTCCCATTGTATGGCCACATATCCCTATACATGCACGCTCAGATTTTTACCCTATACATAATAGATCCTCATGCATCACCCATTTTCAACAGGCGGTGGAAGAGGATCTTATTAAACTTAAAGGCAAATCACGTCTTTATAGTTATAATAATTTAACTCCGTCTGAACGTGCTGCTTTGAAAGACAGATAGATCCATTATGTTCAAAGAGCCAGATAAAGGTGGTTGCGTTGTGGTTATGAATTCTGCAGATTATATGAAAGAAGCGTATAGGCAGCTTTATGACACTGATACTTATAGAATATTGCCGCATAATCCTACTGTTACTTTTCAATCTTTATTGAAGGATATACAAGTGCTGGTCAACGAATTAGAATAATTTGAAATAGTGCAATCATGAAA
>WMED01030222.1:0-10134 GCA_019650415.1 Pipa parva
TATCTATCTCTATCTATCTATCTATCTATCTATCTATCTATCTATCTATCTATCTATTTTAGAGATGCTTAGGCCAAGCCAACTAGCTGTCAAAGTTTCACTTTAAAATTTTTTCTATCTCTATTTACTTAATACTTTGTTTACGTTATTACCTCATATACAGTATATTTCCATTACTAGACAACAGGATGTAGAAGGTGCTTCTGCCTCTCCTTTCATGTAGCAGATCATTAAAATTATTCCTGGTGTGCTGTCCTGCTTGGCTAACTGGCTCTCATTTTCTCTGGCTTTTCTGCTTGTGGTGGTATAGTTTTGCTATGCCTACATCATTGCTATTAGGAGGTCCAGTCCTCTGTGCTCCATGTAAGGTTATAGTTATACAGTTCCTCTCTTCAGTTATGCTTTATCCAGCTGCCACCAGGGGAGGGTTAACCTATGAGCCACTTTGGGGTTCTCTTGCAGCAAAGTCCTTACTCCCTTAATTGGGTTAAAGGTGAAGACCAGGTGGTCCTCAGACTCTGTAATTCTCCAATATTCGGGTTGATAAGATTATTTATGACCCATCCAGTGGCATGACAGTTGAGTACATTTATCCTTCCTATAAATTAAAAATAGACAGGTATTGACCTATATTGACATTTTGGAGATAAAGTTCACCTTGTGTTTTTCACCTTGTAGTCTTTATTAAGACATTGGAAAACTAAGTGTCACTGGTTGGTACCTTCATGACATCTTGTACCATGCACAGTATCACTTCTGCTTTATTGAAAATCTGGAACGTTCATTTTTGCTATGTCATTAATGTTTCTATTAACCTTGAATTTACAGTATAAACATCCCACCCAGCCAACAGCTCAATGGACAAAATAAACAGCAAAACGAAAGAAAAGATTACAATATAGCGTAATCTAGATATTTAGGGGGTAATTCAGGAAAGATCTAAGTTCCCTTGCGAAGCTTCTCATCACTTCGCCGACACAGGCATGCGCTCACTAGTCTCCTGCAAGCGGAGATCAGCGAACACTTTAAAGGTACTTCGGCTCACCTCGCAACCACTCGAGTTGCCTCGCTGAAGTACCTTTAAAGCGTTCGCTGATCTCCACTTGCAGGAGACCAGTGAGCACATACCCGACTCGGTGAAGTGATGGGAAGCTTCGCAAGGGTACTTGCGATCGTTCCTGAATTACTCCCTTAATGATTTTCTAGCTTTTCCGTTTCATGTATATGTTTCATTTTTTTTTCTTTAAAATAAATAATTTTATTATTTGATGCCAATGTATTGTACATATACACTACAAAGATATTGGCTTACTTTTAATATTTTGCATTTTGCATAGCATGCTTCAGTATAAGTATGACCTATATCTGCAAAACAATTTCTTACTTTCCCTGCTTTGCTATTCTACCATTTCCCTTGACAGTTTGACTTTCAGCACTGAATAACATAAATCTGTCTTGAGGTATATCCGATACCTTTTTGAAGTAGAGCAAATAAGGATAGCGCAGAGCATCCAAGTATATAATTTTTTTTTTTTGTCTTTTACAGAACTTGGTCTTATCTTCTCTGAACTGATCAAATAAACTTTAGTACAGGGCGCATACCTGGGGGAAAAGCTTTAAATGCAGATGCAGATGTTCCAGCTGTCAGGAAATCATGTTCTAATTTCAACTTGCAGAACCACACCATGTTATTTCAATCAACTCAAATAAAGGGGAAATAGGAATGATCCTAAATAGACACAGCTGGAGTTCTCGATAAGATTAGCACAAACCATGAGCAAAGGTCTGGGGATGTTTTTTTTTTCTTAATGTATATTATTTATATCCAGCTCTCCTAAATGTTATTTCATTCCAAATGTCTGTATATGGAAACTCATATGACATCCTATCAGGGACTGATACTGAACAAAATGCTGATGCCAGAATTTAAAAATGTAAAGAAGCCAAGCAACTCTCCACATTCATTTAATACCCACTGAGCTCTGTGACTACAGTACCCAAAATCCCTCATGGAGCAACATGGAGCAAAAAGGGGGAGTCACACAGGGGGAGGTAAGTGAGCTTAGAGTTTTCTGGCTATCTTCCACTGTAAATTGGTAAGTCTGATGGTCAGTGTGATCAAGAACAACTGACTTTAATCACTTGTATAAAGGATATTGTACATCTTTTATAAATTAAAAGGATATTAGAAGTCAACAAAGAGTTTCCCAACTATGTAAAACCATGGGAAGAGTGCTTTTATACAGGTCATAACCCCCAGGTAACTTTAAAATTCCTTATACATTATGAAAAGGGGAAAATTACCCTTTATGAGACACAAGTTTTTCTCTATACTATACACCAATCCCATTGTCTCTCTATTTTACCTCCAGCTTACATTACTTTAACATACTGTAGATATATAGGGGGGAATTCACGATTGTGTGAAGTGAGCTCCGAATCCTTCGGCTCACTTCGCACATGGTGTTATTCGCTCGCTGATGTCCTGCACATGGACATCAGCAAGCGCTTTAAAGGGATTCCAGTCTTGGCAAGACCAAAAGAGTCACCTCGCCGAAACTGGAATCCCTTTAAAGCGTTCGCTGATGTCCGCGTGCAGGACATCAGCGAGCGCATAACACCATGTGCAAAGTGAGCCGAAGGATTCAGAGCTCACTTCACACAATCGTGAATTCCTCCCATAGCAGGACTGATTGGCAACCCAGTGTGAATCTTTTTTTTAGGTCATGTGACCCAGCGATTTGCCAATTGTAGTACAGGGCTGTTTGTAAAATCAGAAGTCTTTGAGAAAGAGGGTTTTGATTTTTAATTTTAGAAATTCATTACTGATATATATATTTTCCTACTCAGTCCCTACCTCCTCTCTGAATTATTTTATGTGCTGTGCCTCTTCCTCTCTTTTAATACACCTTCTTAATGACATTCCCCGTCCCCTTTTCTGTCCGGCTTCACCTTTTTCACATTTCCTTGTCTCTCTGTATCTCTTAGTTCACATTCACGCTTTCTGTCTTTGTTAGGGTATGTTGCCCACATCTCTCAAATAACCGTTTGAGTTCTTTCACTCACCAAACTTTTCTACTTCTTATCCCATACCTCCCTAGTGCCATCTTATGCCATCTCATAATCTCTTGCCATCACCTAGCCACCTGTCTAACTTAATGTCTCTGAAAGGAAAGAGAGGCCGGAAAACATTCTGCTGTCTGTGTTTCTCTGAATCTACATGTGACCAGATCACAGAGTGGAGAGCAGGGCTGGGCCGAGCGGAGACAGGAGTTTATGGAATCAGCAGGCCCCATTCTCAATCTGACAAATGAAAGTGCCATTTATAAACTTATAAATGACAGAAAGTCCCATTAATATGTATGGGCCTTTACATATTTCATATATTATTTATACTGTATATGTAGAAAAAACATATATATATGTGTTAAAAAAATAAATACACTTTTAATTTAGCCCATTTGAATTTTTATTTTGCAAAATGGGATTTTAGCTTTATCAATAATCAGCTGAGAAATAGATTTCATTTTCCAATTGTTATATTGGTCTGTGTATGAAATAGCAGAAGCAGGGGTGACTTTCATCTGCCTCCTATAAATGATCAGTACTGAGGTTACTGGACAGTAGCTTTTTCTGCAACTTGCACTTTCCAAATGAATTTCTCTCCTCATTTTAAGAAATACATGTGTAGTGAAACAGATGAGTTCAAAATTAAATGAAAGACAAACAAACGAAAACAGTGTGTGGGTGGTTGTAAATGACTTGGGTCCTTAAGATGTTTTTGTTACTGGCCTTGATTTTGGGGGTGGTGGGATAATTGAAACAGGATGTGATTGGATAAAGATTTAAGCTGCTATGACATCATGTCTTTTTAAAAAAATAAGCCTAAAGATTTAAACTGCTATGAAATGATGTCCCCTTAAATCTCCAGCCAGGTGAACTCTGTATGAACTTAGCATTTGGCCAACAAGGGGATTGAATTTGGTTAACCCTTTATGTCTCTGGACAAGACTTTCTCCGTCATCAGAAATCATGGGGCCCCACAACATGTTTTTACACCATCATATACACTGCACCCAGTTACACTGCTTAGTGCCTCCATATGATTATATAACTGGGCACCCTGGTTTGCTGAGTTGAAGGGGCCTCTCCACAGCAGTATCCCCTGTACCATCCCTGTGGATGTCTTTACTATGCCCAGATGGTGGCGTTTGAAACTGTAGAGCAAAAGAAAAGTGCTATTGCACTACTTTCCGCTCGTTATTTATAATACAATTCTAACTGTTAACAGTTGTGCCACAGTGAACTAAGGGGGATGTTTTTGTCCCAATTTTAAGGACAACCTTCAGCATTGATTAAGTTGACAGCTGCATAGAATGGGGAACAAGCAATTTTACACATTTTTAACATCACTCTATTTTTATGTCTCACATTAAAACTGAATCAACACAATCAAAATACAGATATTTAGGAAGGAATACCTGTTACTTCATGGGGACATTCATTGTAGTTTGTAAGGTATAATTTTATAGAGCATCAACCCAGCTAGAACAGCCAGGGGTTTAAAGGATAAACTTGGGTTTGATTTAATTTTGTGACGACGTTAATTGTAAATTTAATTTGGGTAGAAAAACCTGAAAACGTTTACCTATCTTTTTAAGCTTCCATTATTGCAACACACCCCAACATTTAGACAATGTACATAGGAGAGCTCACCTTCCATTTTATATTTTCTCTTTAAAGACTAAAATGCACTAAAAATGAATTACATGGAATTTGTTGGCAAGGGGCACATAAGATGTGTTTAAATTAATAATAAAGGGGAAGTAAAGGGATAAAAACACAACTTAAACATTTGTTTTTCTAATCTATTCATTAAATGGCTGAATCAGAATCTTAAAGCCAAAAAACTGCATTTTCACAGAATGCTGGGATATGCTTTGGTTAAAGTTATATAACAACATGCACATCATGAAGTTATGTATAGTTATATATGATAATCGCCCTCTTGAAATATTGCAAATATTGGTGGTAGCACTACAGTATTCATTTGGGAAATGTGCTGTAGGTGTTACTCAGTAACCAGAAGGTTTTGATACAATATACAAAACATTTATCCTCCTTTGTGTTTCTAGAATGGCCATCAGTCATCACTCTGTTAATGGTAACTGTTCCCTTTTAACTTTGTTATCCCTTGTGTCTAATTAGTTCAGAGCTGGAGGAGGCAACAAGACACTGATTTGTGACTGTAGGATCCATCCAGTTGCTAGAATTTAATTTTAAGGAAATAGCTTTTTCTCATGAAGATGAAGGCCCTTTTTTGGGGGAGGAAGGGGGGTTACCTCCAAGGTTTTCCTTTATAATTTTAGAAAGCCAAGCTTAGTCCTCTCTTGAGGTAAATGAGAATGAATCGAGAACTTTGACAAATGGATAAAGTCTTTCAAATGAGTCATTATCCACTTGCAGTAGAAAAGGCCAATGGAATCTTGTCCAAATTGTGGTCTGAACCTTGTAAGCAGGCCCTGGTGAAGAATTTGGGACTAGGCCCTGCTTCCTCTACTTAGTGATATTCTTTATTGTTTTCTGAAGAAATATGAAGTTGTTAGTGCCCAGTAGGGGCCCCTCTGGGCCCTGGGTATATGCAACTGCTGCAAACCCTATAATAACTCCCATGTTTGGAACACCGGGCCCAGTAGAGTAAAAATCCTTTGCATCTTCTGCAAAATGTTTTTAATATATAACAAGTAGCAATCCTGTGCACACCTTGATAATAAACAAAGAAGTGTCTTATCCACTTCTTCCCATGATTTCTGCCATCTTTATTTTCTATTAGGGAGAATTCGCCAGTTACTTGTATAAGGGATGTAACAATGCTCTTGAACCCCCTTTTCTTTACCCAGACAGGGGAAGTTAAAAAGAAAGCTGGAGGGCTAGTGTGGCCCTAATCACATGCTATTATTAACATAGCACCAGTTCACAGAATTAATGTATCACAGAATCTGTACAGTGGTGCCTTAAAGTAAGATAAACTATAGCTAGTAATAGGTTATATAATCAGTTCTGATGTCAGAACTATCTGTTTATAGGGTTATAAATTACAGGATACTCCATGAAAATTCCAGGGCCACCGTTTATTATAAATCAGTAAACTGCAATAGTTCTACAGCATTAGAATGCTTCTAACTTGAGCTTACTGTAAAACCATTCTCATACAGATGTACAAAACAGTAGAAGTAGCATGTCATAAACCAGAAACACTAGGAAAAATGACAGCTGCCTGGGATGATTGGGTGTTTCAGAACAATGTAAAACTAACTACTACCAAAGTAAAAGATTTCATAGCCTGAGCGTAATATGTCTGTAATTGAATGTTTGTATTTATATTTATATTTCTTGCCATCTTTATGAAAACTTTTTCTACTAGTTAATGCTAGTGAAAATATCAGTCATTTATTGATGTTATAATTTTCACCTATTTATAAAGCTAAGTCAGATTTAATCAACCATAGGAGTTTGCCTGCTTTAGGCTGGAGAAACCCCATTTTATTCTATGGAGATGGTCCTTAGCCACAGTCGAATTAGTTTTCTGGTTTCAAGTGATGGATATTCAACAATTTTGATCTTTTTTTTAATATTGACAATTTCTTTCCTTTATAAGTCAATGGAGTCGAAAAGTTCAGAAATATGAAAAATAATGTTATAAAGCATTTACACACTGCAAAATGAATCAAAAAGGTCAAAATACCGTAGCCTTTATAAATATCCTGCTAAATCTGCAGCAAGAGGAAAAACAGAACGAATCATAAACAGGGGTGTAAATATGTGGGCTTGAGTGCCATAGAGAATAATGGGAACCCTATGCATGCAAGTACACAGTCAGTTTGAAATAGGCCATATAAAATGTATGCAAAATGCTAATCTGTTGCACTGCAGGATGCGGTACTCTTCTGAATAATGAAAAGGAGAAAGTAAAAAAACACATTGCATTCCTTCGCTGCCAAAAACAGAACATGCATTTTTCATATACAGTATCCTGTGTGAAGTCTATTTCTGGCAAACGCTTTCTTGAAAATCATTGGGAACACTAGAAATTGTGTCAAGTTTGAGCAGAATTTAAATGTCATTCTAAACATTTCAGTGTGGGATATACTGTAGTTCCCAGTAAAGCTTCATGCAGTAAGGTGACATCATAAAACAAATCTTTTCTATGTCTAGCCTACAGACTTTGTGTAATCATGGCTCAAATAGGAAGGTCCTGTAAAATGTGCACCGAAGTCATTTCTTTCAGGTGGAAGAATCATTTAATTGGACCTACAAACCTTTCTGTTCAACTTTCAAAATAAAATATACCTTATTTATTAGGACAGTACAGTAAAAGCACAAGTAAAACACATGATCATTGGTGACATTAACTGCACAACTCAATGCTTGTTTCGGTTTACCAGTTAAAAATTCAGGGATGTTTTTGACAGGATTCACTTAGGGCTCAAGTGACTAGAAAACTGGTTGCATTTGAAGGATTTGTTCACCTTGCAGTTAACTTATAATATTTTCTAGAAAAGGATTTTCGAAGTTAGTTTGCAACTGGGTTTGCAGTTTGGAATTATTTGACTTTCCATAATGCTTAAACTTTTTGGTTGCAGAAAATCAGTCTGATACTTATTTCTGATTATTTTTTATCATTACTTAACCTTCCTGTTCATTTTGTACTGTATGTACTTGACACAGAACATAGTTGGTAGGTAAACATCTTTAACATACTAAAAGCTATTTCAAGGTTAGCAATCTCTATAAATCTTTAAATAACACCCCCCCCCCCCAAAAAAAAAAAAAAAAAAAAAAAAGACCATGTAAAGCAAAATAGATGATTTTTTCAAATAAAATTACATGGAAAATCCAAGTATCATTTTATGACAATTATTTCCCTGAAAGATTAAATAAACAAGGACCGTTTTTTTATTTTTTTATCCCTGGCAGTTGAAAAATATAAATATAAACATGAGTTATATGTTTTGTAAGTTATACTCCTATTATTAGCATTGAAATCATTTGTGAGCTGCATCCTAAATCAGCTAGAATGAGAAAAAACAAACTCCATGCAGATGGTCAAATATCTAAGCAATTAATACTGAATGTTCTGATTTTAAAATCCTATGAAATATGCACTGGAATCTATTATAGCTTGATACATTAGACAGGAGGAAATGTGTCCTGTACTGAAATGAAAGACTTCCTGGAACCCTGTACATGTTCACATAGGAGAGAAAAGAAGCATGCAAAAACATTAGACATCGACAGCCTTAATAAATGATGTGTTGGCATCTACCTCTACCAGAATGTGGATTAATAACAGATGTACTACTCTAAAGTCTATTTGTACGTTAATTTAAAACAACTGTGTTGCTGTTGCTGAGAAGAATTGTGTAAACTCAAGACCATCCCCCATAAAACACTCTAGCTTTGTTGGGTCCCTTGGAGACATCATGACCCAAAAATATAATGTATATTTTTTCTGTGGGTTTCTTTGCTATTATTTAAAATATAGGGGATGTGGCTGTTTGGGCACAAATTGTGCTTGACATCTCTTAGTTTCTTAAGTCTGTAATAAATACTGGAAGGGTCAAAAACTTGTGTGGTATAAGGAATGATGTCAGCAACAGCCGTGGTGCACTTCTTTCAAAGCATCTACCACTAATTCATGCAATACCCGGATCTTTATAGGCTTTTACAGTTCAGGAAATATTATTACACATTTAGGCACAGGTGACATTTAGATTTATATATCTGTTTTATGCAAAGAGTTTCTATATAAGATAGGTTTACTGGTAGTAATATCTCTGTAAGGCTCAATAGATATCACTGCTGTGATAGGTTAAATGAATTCTGGGTAAATTGGTCATAGTACATGGAATAGGGGCATGATATTGAAAACTTCACTGGGACACAAGTGAACTGTTAAATGTCCTCTGCAAAGCAACAGAGACTAGTGGTATATAACTTGATCCCATTTCCATAGTTCATTAAATAGTGAAGTGGGCAGAAAAGTATTCATTTTGTATTGAGTAGGAAGTGAAGTTAGACTGCTCTTCCCCTTCTGTATAGAATACACAGGTAGGGCAACAGCTTTGATGATTTCCTTTGCAGAAATATATGCCAAATAATGCCCGCTTTCTTGGTTAGCGCTTCTTTCTTCAGAGGTGAAAGGAAGATAATCAATGCTTCTTGTCTGGTGATAAAGGGAAGGTTGACAATCTCTTATGTGCACCGAAAAAACTTTTTCATGTTCCTTAGAGTGAAAGATTTGTGACCAGTTAATTAAAAAAAAAAAAACAATTTCATTAAAATTATTCATAAAGATATAGGCAAGCAACATTTACCGAAAACTTCAGGGTTGATATCTCCTTTAATTCCAGTATCACATTTTGAATAACCTTTGTTATTTTTTTTTTAATGCATTTATTTGAGATCATAACATTACTTTATTTCCATCCTAGTTAGCAATTGCTCACCCTGAATCCTAAAATAAAGTAGGTTTACTATGATATTCACTAAAATTACATATATTCAGGGGAATTCATCAACCGGAGCAATTGTTTACAGAGGTCCAGTAACCCATGCCAACCAATCAGCAGTCAGTATTCTCTGGTATAAGGAAGCAAGAATACTAAAATACAACTTCTGATTTAGTGTCATACTGTAGGTTCCTAGATCCCTGTATCTTTTAATACTATTATTGCATTATTTTTTCAAAAGTTTAATTTAATAAAATTATTTTTTATGTTTTATAATTTCCCTACCATGTTTCATGAGAGTTGAATGTATAATGCGAGCTTTTACATAACCTGTAATATTTTAGATTTTTATGTCGTACTTCTTAACAAAATATATTATCAGGATCAAATTAAGTTAATTGAAAATTAACCATTACGCATGTTCTCATTATTAACACAAATATATGTGTTTTGTCTTCTAGTTTATAATACTGTATGCTTTAAGGGATTTACTTGTTAACTCCAATCGTTTTATGGGATAATTTGTATTTCCCATATCAAAATAATTATAATCATTCCAACTTGTCTGACAACGTGGATGACTTCAAGTTATTTTGGGGGGAATTCACCATTGTCCGAAGTA
>WMED01030223.1:0-10134 GCA_019650415.1 Pipa parva
ACATGAGGGTATTATCAGTGCCCTGAGAGATAAAAGGATTATATTTGGCAGTGTTACAGAGGAAAAATCAGCAGTTTTTACAGTTTTTTCATAATGCATGCCACTGCGGGGAATGTGCAACCTTTTGTAGACTCTGTAAAGGCTAATTTATCAAAGTGCAAATTTGCAAGGTGTAGCGAATTTGTGTCCCTTAGTCCAAAAACTTGTACAGTTACAGGCCAACACTAATATTTACCAAAAAATATCTAAAATTAAGGAACTTTTCCCCTTCTCATTAGATTAAAGGATGACATATTTCAAACAGGTCTGTCCTTTACGTTTGTGAACAGTCTGTTTCCCACTTTTCTACAAATCTTCTGTTTTCCACCTTTTGTTTGGTCATTTTTGGGAGGGGAAGCTGGTAGCATGAGCTCACTAATTAATGTCAACAGAAGAGGGATGTGTGTGGGTCCTGATTGGTGTACCAACGCACCAGCAGAGCATTCTAGGATTTATTGTATTAGTGGTGCATGAGCTGTATACTGGTGGGCCAGCTCTAGTACACATTTGGTATTTTCTCGCAGACCAAATATAATTATGTTGCGGGCCAGATTTTGACACCCCTGAGCTAGTGTCAAGTTAGTATCCAGTGGAAGGCAAAGCAGATCATGCCAGTGAGAGACTAAGCAGAGGCAAACCAAAAGTCCAACCAGGAGTGAGAAACAGATAGACCCTAAGAATAGTGGTGGAAATCCACATTCCAGTTATTTGTATTTTGTATTATATTTATAGCACTACTATATTTATAGAGATTCATCATTCACTTCAGTCCTTGCCCCATGGAGCTTACAATCTTGGTTCCCTATTCAGTCACAAACACGTATGTTTTTGGATTGTGGGAGGAAGCCTGTGTGCCTGGAGGAAACCCTCGCAAGTGCGGGGAGAACATTATAACTTCATGCAGATGATGTCCAGGGTGGAATTGAACCCAGAACCAAATGCTGCTAAGCACCAAGCCACCACACTGCCCATTCTTCATTTACCCCACCCCACCCCACCTAACTTTTCTGGGTGCAGTCATTGATAATGCATTCTTCTTTTCAAATGATATAGTTTTATTTACTTACCTAGTTAGTAAGTCGGCAACCATTGTAAGGTGTGAAATAGGTAGCAAATAAACCACATCACAGAGTTTGATAAACACATACAGTAAATTTAGAAAAGTGGTGAATGGACATGAATTCACATCTCTATGTGATTGCTCAGACTTGGTGAATAACACTGTGTGTGTTGCATGGTACTGCAAAGTACACCCATGTGCGTTTGGGATTACAAGGATCCTTGAACTACAAAGCAGTTACAAGAGGGTGTCCATTCACAATGAAAGGTTTTGTCACATGTACAGGTTTCTGGCTTTAACCATATGCAGTAAGACCATGATGGAGCCCCAAATGTAGATTTTTTTCCTCCAAAAGTAGTATAAAGGACAATGCAATAAAGTGTTATTTTGGATATTGTTTTAATAACATTTTCTAATTGTGAAATGTTGAATCTCATTTAAAAAAAAAAAAAAATTCATAGTATCATCAAATTAAAAAAAAAAAAAAACCTTGATGAAATTGGTCTCATTTCATTCTATGATTCTTTATTTTCCAATTACAAGATCTGTTTGTTTCTTCCAAGTTAAAATGGGTTAATGTTTACTCTGCGTGTGTAGGAGGACATCCCAGGAGGGAAAGAAAAGGAATAAAACTGCTGGTACTAGTTGCAAAACAAATAGATAAATCAATGTTTCAGTTCACTCTATGCGAAAAGAATGGCCTGCTGTTGCCTAGCAATATAAAGAACATTATTGTAGCCTTCCCAAAAGCAACTGTAAATGTTGAGAAAATTGCAAGGATTTATGCCTTTTCAAAATAGTAGCAAAATGTTGGGTCTTATTGATAGCAATAGTTCAAAGGTGAGAAAGCTCAACTGAAAGTGTTTTGTATCAATGCTCAGGTGGCTCTAACATAGATTTCATTAAGGAATATATGTTTATTGTACAACACACAGAGCATTTTATGAATGAAAAAACTGCAAGCTTTTTATTTTTTTACAGGTTTTGCCTGTCATTATATACGTATATTCAAGGAGTGCATAGTCCATAGACTTTATGTACAAATATATACAGTACATATATATTTTATATAAAAACATACAGACCACATTACAGTAACGCTAAAATCAGTTTGTTCGCACGCCATTTGTACAACGTCACTGGCATAGCTGGAAGTGAAACCTTGGGTTGTCTGAAAGAAAAGCGTGGGTAAAATAAAACTGCAGAAAGTGCCTCTTACAAAATGGACTGCTCCTACTTTTACTTGGATCGGCTCGCTGTGCCACATGCAGTGGCACCCAAAGGGAGATTTAGTAAAGTGAGGGTCAGTGGTGACAATTGTCAGGGCTTGTTTTAGGGGCTGGAAACTTTGGGACTGAGCAGTGCCCTGAATACCTACAGGGTCTCTGCTACAGACAGACCCACCATACGGGGCCCCACTTTTAGTTTTCCCTAGGGCTCTACTCTGCCTTAAACCAGCCCTGACAGTTTTGAAGTAGATTATAGTGGCTGCAAACTGTTCATAGGTAGAGTTATGTTGCCTAGCATTCTGCTGACCACTGGTATTTTGTCTACTCATCAATTATACTATGCATTGCTGGGCATACTAGTTAAATATAGAAATAACAGACTTCAACTGCTAATCGTATGTGTTCAAGGGGATACCCCCATGTTTATTATGAACAAATGCAATGTTTTTGGGTGGCCAAAGCCTTCCTTCATCATATGTACAATAAATGTTTGTAACAATCACAAATAAATACTATTACAAGACCCTCATCCATTCTAATTAAGTTACACAGTAGTCCAGTAATTTAACAGTTACACTGCAAGCAACCAAAAAAGCATTATCTTATACAGTAATTGAGTTACACTGCACATTGCTTATGGGGTTAATTAAACTGATGTGTGATAATCTACCTGTCATTATTAGGTACATAGTACAGTAGCCCAGATTTCAATTGATTACATTTATGAGTTCCCCTCTGACTATCTTACACATGTATTCAGTAGCCCAGAACTTTTACATCACATTACTGTACCCCAGTTCCTCGGTATTTACAATTACTAATAAATAGCTCAATCAGTTTCCCACTACTCACATTGCCTACCTCAGCACCCAGTTACCCATCAATTCTACAGTTCATTAGTCCACCTTCTTGCCAATCTGTTATACTTTGCATTTCTCATTAGTCCTTCAGTTTCACTGCATACAACTCTGTAGCCCAAAACGTTGCATCTAAACTTCACCGCCTTCTGCTCAGTAACACGAGAGCAATTCCCGTGCAGCCACTTATTAACTCAACTCATTGCCCAGCACACCCTGCTTAGTAGCCCCCTTCATTATCTGTAATTTAATGTGCTGCTTCTTCCTACTGTAATAGCAAAAGAGACAGTCATGCCACTTGTTTAATTAGAAGAAAGAAAGAAATAAACAAACATGATGCAGCACTAGGTAGACCAAATAAAACGGGGCCCATTCCGCCCTGACCCAAACCTACTCCAATGTTTTACATGTCTCTCCCACTGGCACAGTTTCAATAGAAATTCTGGCTGGTTTAAAAATGTTTTTTTTTTTTTTAAGTTTTCCCAGTGCCTAAACTTTTAAATAATACTATAATCTCTACAAACAACTATATTATAAAATATATGTACTATTTTCATAGGCAGGGGTGCACACCAATATTTAACAATAATATTAAAACAAAACACAAGAGAATAAAGCATGAAGTTGCACTCTCCTCTTGTGAGGAATACAACTTAGTCTTTTTTCTCTTGTGTTTTGCTTTCATCTCTACAAATAAACTTGAACTGCGGCTCTTCCTTTTGATTTTCGCACAGGATTGGACAAGACCTTGCTTAAGAACCTTGTCTTCAACACAAAAAATGAAAGGTTATCAAAGACCTTCTGGCTAATTTAGTATAATGGATACTGGTACCTCCCCAGCCAGGCAGGAACATTTTTTTAATTTTATACATAGTAACTGGCAACATGGCTTGGTGGAATAACGAGATATTCCCAGGGCAAGCATGGACCATCCTGAAAAAGTTCTAAACTAAGTAAATAGAATAACGTTATAGTTATGGACTGGTATGTACTAAACACACCATAGCATAGCACATCTCCATACTCGGGCTAACCCACTCCTCAGGGGGCAGACCTTGCTTACATGTTGGTGTGGTACCTTTAGCAAATTAATATGAACACAAGGCACCAGTGGTTCTTGCTCTTTAAACACACACATATTTATAAATAGAATAAATGGCAGGTCTTGGATAGTTTAGAAACAACTACATCTTACTTAGTTACAGCACATACTTCATCCTCATGACAGACATGTACATAGATACATAGTTACCCACAGCTGAATACCACAGACAATCTGCACATGGGCCTTAGAATGGGACCCCTTTGGTAGCTCCCTTCACTGGACAGACCTCTCAGGGATTCCTTCTTCACTTCAAGGCTAATCTCTGGTCCCTAAGCCTCCCACTCAGAGTCCCTAAGCTGAAATTGTCATCCGGCCTTTAAGCCTGAAGTGAGCTAAACATAGAACTAATCTTCCATTAGTCCCAATGGATTCTTCTCCAGGATCCCCACCAGTAGGATGGGGATTCTGCTGCTGCACACCATGCAGTGAAAAGGCAAAAAACCCAGAGCCTACCCAATACACAAACTTATATGAGCTAGGATGGGACCTAATTTGCCAACATCACCACTAGTTAGTACTTGAAATATTCTCCGGCACTCCAATTGTAAAAATCAATTAATCTTTATTGGTACCACATAGGTACAATTAAAATTAAATAAAATCAATATCATAAGCGCCTACGCGTTTCACACCCCATGGGTGCTGCTTACTCATGGCATCATTGATTTTAAAAGTTTGCTTTTAATTTGACCTATGTGGTTGCAATAAAAAAAATATTTTTATTATACTTTTGGAGTGCCGGAGGTTCCATTTCTTTTGTAACATTTCAACTCCATATCCTGCTGAGAAAGCTGGTGTCCTGGGCATTGACTTCTTACAGAGCATGTGTAAAAACATCACAGAGTGTATGCTTCATAGCTTCATTGATATTCACACTTTTTTTGGACCATGTGACATTCCCCAACCATTCAAACAACATGTGTGATTATGTGTCAGGGTTTATTATCCTATTAATGTGGTAACCATGCAGCAGCAGGTAGATAGGCACATTTCATTTGATTTTAATACAAATATGGAGTAGCTAATCACCCTCAGTAGCAATTTATTATAAAATAGTGTAAATACCATCTTGCATACCATCTTGAGTAAAATTATTTTTTTCTTTTGAAGTATTTATTAAACTGTAAAATACTGAAAGCCACAACACAGTCTTTTAAGAAGTCATACTGTAAGCAACACACAATGTAAAAGGGAAGAATAATTATATAGAACAAATGAATATTAGCAGCGTATACCTGACAACTTCTGATCATTGTCCTGAAAACACATCAAAGCCATACAATTCATTTTAAATTGTCTAGCCCTTAAGAATAGTACTCCCACAGATTTTTTTCTTAGCATAACACAGAAACAATGCCATTAACCTATATTTAAATTGAAAGTTTTTCATTACAAATAGGTATTCTGTTGATGTACAGTAATGTGCTGAAAGTGGGAGGGGTGAACCAGATGTTGTGCAATAGGGACATCTGCTGTTTACTCAGTAATATAAATGTGACAAAATAGAATCTCCATTGATCTGGTTAACTTAACCTAATTCTGCATATGAAGTAAATTTGGAAACCCTCTGTATTACCCCAGGAAATATTGCAAGAACTATTTATGTAAGACCTGGGAATTCTTCTAACCCGTTTAACAATGTATTTAAATGCTATCATATAACATTTACTGCTTCAATTGATTTTCTACTTTACCATACAATCTGTGAACAATTATTTTTAATATACAGCAAATCATACTAAACTTTTATAGATTCATTAAGGATGTTTTTTTGTTTTTTTTTCTGACAAGCTAATTAATTGGCGCCACATAGTTCTGTATGGAGGTGCCACATATTAAGCTTTAGAAAATTGCATCTTTACATGAATTGAACTTGACCTCTAAAAAGTGACAAAGCCCATAGTGAAGTCGGATGCATTATTGTCCTGCAATTCCTCTTATCCAGAGATATGTCCAGAACTGTGCAGGACTGCAGGGGGCCAATTTAAACTGAGGGGGTAATTCACGATAGTGCGAAGTGAGGTGCGGAGTCCTCTCCTCACTTCGCACTGACTGATAACGCTTTAAAGGGATTCCAGTCTTGGCGAGGCAACTCTTTTGATCTCGCCGAGACTGGAATCCCTTTAAAGCGCGTGCAGGATATCAGCAAGCGCAGATCAGTCACTGTGAGGTGAGGTGAGGACTCCGCACCTCACTTCGCACTATCCTGAATTACCCCCCTGAGTAAAGTAAAAAGAAATTCTCAGGGAATACATATTCCCCCATCAAAAATCTCCACAAAACACTAAAATATATGTAAAAATATAGTAAATCCCACATTATTATTAAGCAGAGTCTTTTTATTATTTACAAATGTATTTCTAGTTGTGCCAGTTTATTAAATAAACCCGTTGTTAAGCAAGAGGCCGGAAAGGACAATTCCACTGAATGTAATTCCATATCTTCCATTTCTGCTTTACTTAATGTCATTGCAGGTAAAATATGACTTTATCACTTACAATATGACTTTATCCCGCTTCAGACACATTCCATTTGTCTGTATACTGCAGTTTAATAGTGCCATCAGACATGAATATTTCCTGCATAAAATACATTGATAAATACATTTTGAATAAAGTATCTCTCCAAAATGACACGTCCCTTATTTAACCAGCATGAAGGGCTCTGTAACATAACTTCTTGGAAGTGTATTTGAAAAATGTTATCTTAATTTGTGGCCTTTAGTCTTAACATCAGTGTTTATATACATGGATTAAACGGCTTGCACCCGGGTAGTATACACGATATAGTACTTTTGGTAAAGCTGCATAAAATAGTTTGTACATAATCTAAGTTAGTGTTATCTTTCCAACAACGTGTTTTGACTATTGGATTGTCAGGTTCTTACAGGGAATTATTTCTTTACTCCTTTATTTTTATTCTCTATTTTCATTCTAATAAAAATAAACCACATTATACACAATATTGGGTTAACAGACAGTAGCTGCTTTAATTATTCATTTAAGCAATACACCAACTTTGTTATAAATAATTAGTCAACTAGCACTGGGTTATGCTTGCTAGTACCACACTGTAAACATAGGGTTGCCCTCTAGGCCAACTAGACAACCCCTATTTGGGTAGGATGGGAAAGTACTAGCAGGGTATCCAAAAGACGCCATCCCATAGTGAGACCATGGCTAGGGAATTGTGCCATTCTTGTAGATGCCCTCTTGGCGCAATCATACCTAACCACTCCTTACCCCCACCTATACCATATATTTCTTAATATAGCACATAGGATAACATACTTATGACAATCTTTAATCACATACAGAACATAGAAAATGTTATCTATTTCTTTTCTACAAACATCTTTCATAAAGCTTCTAGGCCAGGTACAGAAGGAGGAGTGTTTCTTCCTTTTATATTACTCGTAAATATGTAATAACCACCCACTGCTTATATTCATAAACCCTTTTAATAGTCTATCACCATCCCTTCCCTTTTCATTCACTTGTTAACCTTTCCTCTCTGTGGTCCTTTCCTTACCCAGTCAATAGCTTCCTCCGTAACTGCCTGCTCCCTGCATGTTTAAAGGACAGCATTAAAAAACACTACACTTTAAGGATCCATGGGAAATACAGCTAGTGAATTTGCATAAACACAGTAGGAGAAAAATGAACCAATAATGCTTGCCTTTTGACTGAAACAAACTTTCAATAATACCCAAAGCACAAAACACAAAACAGCTCAGATTCAGTTTACCTCAGCAAAACACAATAAACTCCTTTATAAAAAAAATGTTGCCAGAAACCTTTGACCCTAAGTGGTTTCAGAATAATTTGTAATGATAAAATCAGAAGAGACTCATTAACTGTTCCAACCAACTAGTTAAAAGGGTACAGACAAGATTGTGGCTTCCTTTGTGTACAGAACAAAGCTAAATATAGCTGGGTGAGAGAACCTGTAGTTAAAGAAGGAACTTGAGTACAGGCTGCAGTATGTACAGAGGACTTGAGTGCCTTGTTGTCATGAGTAACAGTCACTAGTCTCTCCATCACCCTCTCTCAGTGGTTTGGCGTTAGCACCAGTTGCAGTCGACATCATCCTATATGAGCAACAATCACAGTCAACATTTTCCATATGTGTGCCATTGACCATTTACATCATTATATATGAGTGACAATCACAGTCGACGTCATCATGCTACAGCTACGGTCGCATTCCCATCATCTTGTCTTTTTAAGCCGAGTGGTAGTTCTGATTATAAGACTCCTTATGTTGTTCCTGGGTGTGATATCAGTATTCTGACTTTTTGTGAACCTGACCACAGCCTGCTCTCTGGATTTTGTTTGTCTTCTGCCTGCCCTGACCTTTACCTCAGATCTCTTCACTATTCTCGTTTTCTGCCTACCCTTGACCTCTGCTTGATCTACAACTACATTTTCTCCTCTTCCTGGTTTATCTGCGTTACCATCAATGGACAGCTATCCTAAGGGCTTCCCTGCTGCAAAGGCCATACTCCCTTGTGGGAATTAAGGGTGAAGAACAGGAGTTCCTTGGATTCTGCGCCCTAGGACGAACTGGTGTGAAGCCTGCTGTGGTATAGTACTGCTGTCTCTGCTGTCCAGCTGTTAGCTCCTTCTCCTCCCAACTGCCAAGTTCAAGAATCCTGACACTTGTACACTAGTTGTAGTCCTTCGTCACCTAGCTTGATAATGCAGTTCCTTACCTCTAGTAACATTTTATGAACTCTGAGCTTTTCTAAAACACTTTAGACATATCTAACAATATGTCCTTTCCCAGGAACAGAATACCCATCTAGATTGAATGTACCTCAGCGGTAATTCTGTATGCCTGGCATATTCATGATCAGACACTTTTAACTTATTTTAGATCTAACAAATCAACTCTTCCAACAGTTATTTAGATGAAAGGATTCTTATAGGAGATTATAGGAAGTGCAGCAGGCAGTTTTTAATAGTTCTAAAACAGCATGGCTCCCAAGAAAGCTTCTCTGATACACTGAACAAGAAATATAAATGTGTATGAAAGTTTAATTATATTTTAAAATACTGAACATGTAAGTTTTTTTCCTGGAGAATGGGAATTAAATTCATTTCAGTTTTATTCACAATGAATTTATTTCTTGCTTGCTAAGAAACTTTGTAAGCATTTAATTGCATTTTTTAAGTTGCAAAATCATTATTTCTAAAGTATTGGTATGCTGTTCCAATAATAGGTCACACTTTATGAAGACCTTGATTTTCACCAGGTTTGAATAGAAAATAGTCATTAATTTACCCTTCACGGCCAAGGGAACTTAGTAATATAAATGCGCTAAGGGATGATTAGGTTCCAATGAAAGAGATTTGAAAAGCCTTAATTTAGTTTGCTAGCCTGCAATATGAGATGTTAACTACCAATGCATACATGTTGACCTTTAAGCCTATTTCCCACCATATCCCATAAAAATGTTCTCAGCACTTATATGTAGAACAGAAAGGTACAGCTTGTCCACCTATAACTGGTTATCAGTTATTATCTATTTACTAGTATGACTGGTGAAAACAATGCTACATGTAAAAAACAAACAAAAATCTCTATTTTTTATAACTCGGATTATATATATATATATACATATACATATATCATGATATCGCATATCAGTCAGTGCGAAGTGAAGCGAGGACTTTGCACCTCACTTCGCACTATCCTGAATTACCCCCTTAGTCTCTGGTCCTTTAACAAGTCCTGGAAAGGAAAAGGTTGTATAGCCCTGGATTCATTATTTTATCTGTTTCAAATCTTCATCATTATGTAATTAGTTGAATGCCAATTTCATATGCAATTTTTTTTTTT
>WMED01030224.1:0-10134 GCA_019650415.1 Pipa parva
TATTTACGATTTACACAACGTGCCAACTTTTCTGATTTTGGGGTTTGTATATACAGAGCTCGGAACATTATCCTTGACTGTTCTCATCCAAACTAGGACTTGTTCTGTCTCCTTCCTTCTGGCAGACGTGTTAGATGCCTACAATCCCATACGAATAAGTTTAGAAACAGCTTCTTCCCGGAGGCAGTTGTCACCATTAACAACTCTTATCCCCCCAAGCCTAATGTAATTCTCTTGCTCTGTGATGAAATTTTATGACTTCTATGTATCCTGTAAATGCTGTAAATATGCTTTTTGCTGGTGTGTACTCGTACACTCTCAGTGACAATAAATTGATTCTTAATCTTAATTTAACTAGAATCATAGCTTGTACAGTAACAATGTTTGTCACATGTGCTGCCATTCATGCTCTGACGCTCGTGAAAACAAGTGGTACTAGACTTATTTTCAATACTGCTTTCAGTTTTTATGTTCTACCCTTTAATTTAAAGGGACCACCAGAAAAAATAAAGTAATAAAGAAAACAGAGATCCTACAACAGCTCTTTGAACTGTAGTGGTGGAAATAAAAGTATTCATATAGGTTCTAAAGTTACTTATTCTCTATTGTAATGATAGCTTGTATAGCTTCCTTAAAGGTCTGTTTTGCAGTGCAGTGGCTCAGTGGTGAGCACTACTGCCTTGTATTGCTGGGTACTGGGTACAATTCCACCCTGAAATTCATCTGCATAGAGTTTGCTTGGGTTTCCTCCCACAATCCAAAAACATACTACATATTTGTGTGACTGAATAGAAATTAGATTGTAAGCTCCACAGGGAAGGGATTGAAATGAACGATGAATCTCTGTATAGTGGTGCATAATTTATCAGTGCTAAAATGATAAAAATAAATAAATGAATAAATACAAATACAAGGAGGCAGACACTTGAAATAGTTATAAGACAAATTAGTATGGTATAACTATATTTTGTAAATATAAATACATTTGTTTTGTTACTTTACTTAACATTATGGGTGAAAGTTACTAAACTCAAAACAGTCTTTTTCGAGTTTATTTGATGTAAAAATGGCCATTCGAGGGAAACATTTTGATCAATCTTTTATTATTGATTTCTTCCAATTGAGGGGGTTATTCACTAAGGTGCGAATTCGACAGTGAATTCCCTTAGCAAATCTGCTACAATTTCCCCATTGTAAAGTTGCGACAATTTTCCCATAATAAAGTTGTGACTGAGACAATATTCTCATTATAAAGATGTGACTGCGACAGTAGCAGCCTATTGTGACTGTCTTTATCTGGTGAATTTGCACCTATACGCAACAATTTGGACTTTAGTGAATAACCCTCTGAAACATTTCGATCGAATTGTTTTGATTTTTTTTTAATGGAAATGTAGCCATACTTTACATAAGTACTTTGGTCACTTTTCCATTGAAAAATAAAACGATCGAAAAAAAACCCATGAAAATGTTTCTCTCGAACGGATGTTTTTACATTGAATAAAATCAAGAAGGTTGAATATGACCTTTTTGATTTTAGTACATTTTGTCCTATGTGTTGTTTTTAAACTATTATATGAATGATGATGTCCATTTAATGATTTTACAGTGAAAACATCAGAAAATAGTTATTACATTTTATTACTATTATTATTATTATAAAGTCATAATAAGGGTAAAAAAACAATATATAGAAATGTATTCCCTATGTATATGAATATTGCAACATTAAAATAATGTTGTCTACTTTAACTTTCTAGTAAAAACCCTTAACTGGCTGAAGCCTAAGACTATTCATGTACCAGTTTTACAGTGCTAAATGTTTTTTGGTTTTTTTTTAACTACTGACTTTATAATTCACAAATCTCAGCCAAAATTTGCTTGTACAAACTAAATAATCAGGCATTTTTCTCATTTTAAGGATTTGGGGATTTTTTTTTTTTTATAAGTTCTTATAATGATACCTCTCTCTTTCAGTAGCCAAAAAAGGAATGATTATTTTATACAAAATACTATTGCTTATGTCCAGAGAACATCTTATCTGCCAAGTATGTCTACTGACTTATTTCCCAATCAATTTTTGTAGCTGATGCTAATTCCAAGCCAGTGAGCTGGGAAGAAACAAGCTGTATTATATGTTTCCACACACATCAGCAAACTCCCAATAAACTGTAATCACTGCAGAATCTCTTACTCTCAATACATGCAAAAATCCCCCATCACTCCTGATCACTCCCCAGCTGTTATGGAAACCACCTGCTTTCCACAACAGCAGGCGATTGTGGTGAGTAATGTCTCCCTTGGTTATTGCACCAACATGTGGCTAAAAAAACAAAAATAAGTACTTATGTATATAACTTTTTAGTAATTGACAATTGACTTCTGTTTTCCAGACACCACTCCAGCAACATCATCAGAGGATGATATTCCTTACAGTTTGTGGGAGCAGTGCAATAACATTTCCAAAAAGATATCAAGTGGAGAATTGGAAAAGTTTGAGTTTATGCTCCTGGTGTCATACTTTGTATGCTTTCAGTCTAATTAATGCAAATAAACATGCATACTATGGTACTGATTGATTTACTAATGTCAATGGTGCACTTTTACCTAGAACATTTAAGAACCTACCAACACTAAGGGAGGAAATTTCTAAATATAAATTGAAACTTTTTGATTTGTTTATAGAAGCATTTCTACATTATTTTTAATTCCACTGGATGTTTAGATTCTGCTGATTTATATAGGACCGATAAGAAATTGTCAATATCAAAAAAGATTGTTATCAATACATATCAATCAGTTGAGATCGGCACACTTAGCAGTGTTTTCACTGACTTTCTCCCTTCATTTCAGATCATTATTGATATTGACTTAATTTTTTGATGGAAAAACTAATCTGACTGGTCACAGTGCCAACTCTATAGCGAATAATGGGTTTTGGTTCCCCAAAATCAGCTGATGACTCCTGGACAAAATAAAACAGCTTTATAAATGGGCAAAAACAGCGATATCTATAAATTATTGATGTTTCACTAGCTTTAACAGGTCAAAAAACTTTTTGACTTTTATAAATATCCATCTATGAACATTAGGTTTCCTCCATTTAACACAGGCTGTGTCTAATAGCAGATAATAACTTTATTTTTAACATTTATGATTATAATGAAAATGTGTAGTACTGGAAAAACATGGTATAAATAGACAAGATATCACACTATGGGAGTAATTCAGGAAAGAGTGAAGTTACCTTGCAATGCTTCTCATCAGTTTGCCAAGACGGAAACGCGCTCCCCGGTCTCCTGCAAGCGGAGATCAGCGAATGCTTTAAAGGTACTTCAGCTCATCTCGCGACCACTCGAGTCACCTCGACTCGGCGAAGAACTTTTAAAGCATTCGCTGATCTCCGCGTGCAGGAGACCAGGGAGCGCATACCTGACTTGGCGAAATGATGAGAAGCATCGCAAGGTAACTTCGCTCTTTTCTGAATTACCCATGTCTAACCAATTGTTACGGCATATGATATAAATATATCACTATATATCAGTATAGTCGGATGTATGGATTTCAAACACACACTTTAGCAGTTTTAACAAAAAGCAAAAACTGGATTCAGAAATATGGAAATATGTGAGAATATTCTAAAGAATATTAACTAATGAAATCATTCTGAACAAATATTTTCTGAAAATATACATTTTATTTATATTTATTTAAAAAGATGTTTTAAAAACTCTCCTGCATTAAATTAAAATATAGTAATAATACTATGATGCACTTCATGATACAGAATGTGTTAAATGAAACCTACCTTGATTTTTCCTATATGATCCTGAAGTGAGTCAATCAGCAAATCCCCAACTGGTTGCCAAGATCCTTTCATAGCCTCTGCTTGATGCAGTTTATGGTCTAGTTCATCCATTGCCTCTTGGAGCTCCTGCAGTCTCTGAAGTGTCTCATCTATTTTTTTCTGCCAGTCACCAGAGCGCAGATTCAGTTTGTCCCACTCAATCATCACATCATCAGCTTGCTTTTGCAGAACTTTCCTGATTTGTTCTTCTGCAATGTAATTTTTTTTAAGTTATGTGTTTTAAACTACAGTCAACTATTATCTTTTTACAGACTGATCCATGTTAAAGCCAAGTTTCACTGTGTTTTAGGACGAAATTTAATAAACTTGGAAAAGGCCGATTTATCCCTTCCGAGTTTATTCCCGCGAGATCTTGGCAGTTTCTCGCGGTAAATATGGTGAGATTTTTTTTATTGATATTTACTAACAGACACTTTTTGATCATGTTTTTCAATGAAAGGTAGCCATTCTTTACATTAGTAGGATGCTTACCATTTTATTGAAAAATTCAATCGAAAAACTGGTGTAAAAGTTTCTGTCAGTAAATATCGATTGAAAAAATCTTGCGATTTTTACCGCGAGAAACTGCCGAGATCTGGTGGGAATAAACTTGGAAAGGTGAAACCAGCCTTTTCTGAGTTTATTACATTTTGCCTTTAGTATCAAACATTTTTCAGAAGCAATACAATGTACTGTTTTTAACCTACCTATCCACCCCAGTGGGAAGCTATTTATACCTGTTAGGGATTTGAATGTCATTTTTTGTCAGATATTATTTTATATTAGGGCCACATCCAGACTAAGCAGTTTGGTTCTTTGTTAATTATTAGCTGTGACATAATAAACACATAATAGATAAGTGGTAATCACAGTGTGGAACAATTCCTGTTTCAGAATCTCAGAAAGTTTCTGAACATATGCTTTAAAAACATTTTAAAATAATTACAGATTTCTGCTAAGCACCTGCCAAGTACAGTGTTGCACATTTATGCCTTTTAAAAATCGTTGGTGTCAACAATTAATTATGTCTTGTTGGCAGACAGTGCCAGCAGGATCAGCCTTCTAGTACTAGAAATATATGAAAAGAAACTGAGCAATTTGTTTCAATTAAGACAATTTAGAGTGGGCTTAGTTTTCATGTACAGTATTGAAAGGCCTCAGTAGGGCACTGCTTACCAATTTCTAGTTACGTCAACCATTATGTATACATATACTAGCATTAAAAAAGTATCTTAATTGTATTAATGGCAGTATATATTTCTACAATATTTTCTTATCTCCCCCCTCCACATACACACACACACACAAAAACCACCCTAATGTGGTGTATCAAGAAATGTTCCTGAGCTGTCCATGTTGCTAGATTTGGCACATTCAAGTAATAGATGAATACAATTACAGGATTTAAAAAAGAAAAGACTCATAGTTGTATTAAATACTGGCGTTCAATTGTCATTCTGGAGAACAAAAGCAATTATTAGGTATCTGAAGGACCTTTAAATTGGATCATGATTCATTTTTTACTTTTTTCTTTTGGCAGCATCTTTAAATTTAAATAAAGTAATTGTGAAATAAATGAAGGATTGAATTTGACAGGTTTTTTTTTTTTAGTTTCATTGACTAAGGTATGTTATGCAGTTATGGAATGTGATCTATTTAAGTCAATAAATAATAAATGTTAATATAACTAAAATAGAATTGTGATATGCATAATCCTACTTCCCAGACACTTAAAAAGTTAAAAGAAATAATACTGCATAAAACTTTTCCACTGAAACTCTCCTACAGACATATGCCTATAAGTGTGTGTTTAAATGAAATGACTCCTTTAAGACCTATCAATGCAGCGACATATAAACACCAGATTACTACATTTAGCTTATGCCTGATTAGAAGATAGCTATAGAAAGTTAAGTAAAAGCTTTATTCATATTTTACTTTAATTAAATACATTACTTTAAATACATTAATAACAATTTACTATATTACCTTTTGGCTCTTGGCTTTGCTTCTCCGGGCCCTCAAAAGGCTGAGCAGCTAAGAATGTCCTCACTGTATCAAGTGCATTCATGACAACTGGTTCTTTAGCTTTTATTTCCCGCTTGAAGGCCTGTGAAAGAAAAAACAGAACTTCACAAAATGCATTGCCAAACGTGCATCATACTGTGTCTTCAACTCTTATGTTGCTTTTTCATGTGAAAATTATCTGACATGTGAACCAAATTGCTTCTGTGATAATTAAGATCTTATGGATTGACTTATTTAAGTAGAAGTTAGGAACCATGAGTTTTCTAATAATAACTAAGACATTTGTAATGAAGAACTAGCCTTGGTGCAACCACCACTGGGAACCAGGAAAAAGTGAGTGTATAATGTTTAGACATTTGTAATCTTGTAATGTTTGGTTTGCAAATGTGTCATTGGTGTTGAAACAAACTGACTCCTACAAACACAAAAATAGAATTAACGGGCAGCTTAAACCAGAGGCTGGATGACATGTTAAATGCTAACAAGCCTGTGCTTAGAACAATCAGCCCTTGTTAGGCAGGGTACTTGAGAACTAATAAGCTTTAATATTTCCATCTAAGCTGTGATAGGCCATCATCAAATTTAGATACTGGGTAACTTCTGAATGGAAAGTAGAATATTGAGGAGAGGCTTTATGAAACAAAATAAAACAATACTGGAAAGAAGTGATAAAAATTACAAAAATATATTGCAAACACTGCTAACAAATTCTAAACTTAAATATAAAATAATGAAAGTTGATCTGAAGTTTTTCATTTCCTTTCAAACACTTTATGCAGTTTAAAACCTAGAATATTTAATTCTGATAAAAGTTATATTACTTAATCAATTATCCATATCTCTGTTTTACATACTGCACATGATATTCTATTGCAGTGAGAAAGCTTGTGGCAGGTTATGGCACCATTGACAACCCATTACAGCCTGGTTAACTTATCAGAACAGTGCATGACCTAAATTGTTAGGGAGATTGCCAGCCACTGTGCACCAATCAAGGTGGGTGCTCCCAAATCTGACATAGCAACCCTGCTTTTCCTGAGCTAATATGCAAGGATAACAAAAACAGATGTAAACTGTATTTAATAAGAAAAACACTTGTAGTCATACACTTACATCTGAGCAGTACAAAACAAAGTATAAAAAAATATATAATTTCTCTCTCTGTGATATCCTCTGTGCATTTCACCAGCATGCATGCTAGATCCATCAGGAGGAGTTACCAAGAGTATGCTGGTGATTCTACAGCATCTCTCTAGTGTTCTCACTAACAATGACATTACTATTACCTCTCATATTTGTAGCAAGATGAGAAAAAAATTAAGTCAATTCGCATTGATGTATTATTTCTGCATCATCCACTGACCAAAATGAACATTAGTAACCCTGCACATTTTACAAAGGTACAATATAAGACTCTGATCTGTTACACTATCCAGGTTTTAAATTCTCCTTGGTTGTATATTGCGTTGTAAAGTGGGAGGGCTTTAGCCTTTTGGGACGTCACCCTGGTGGTGGAAAGACCCATCAACATCAAGACTGATGTTCATCCTAGAAATGTGACAATCTGTAATAGTTCACCTCAGAAGGATGAAAGTCATCACCAGATATATGAGGGGCAGCAGTGTGCTCAAATGATTTCAGTGAACCCGTGTATCTGGGTGTCCTGGTTCTGATAGATGCTCACAATAAGGTTTGATAAAGTTTAGAAAAGCAGGAAAAATCACTTTAGAGGGATTAATGATTGCCTTGGAGATATCCCCAAGAGGAGATGGGAGCCTAGCTAAGACCTCCTCTGCAACAAAGGCAAAACATCAATGCACTGGTTCACATAGTCAGACGTAGAAAAATAATAACTGCGAAGCACTAATTTGCCCTCTTCTGTTAAACAGTTGTTAATTATTATATAAAGAACTACTGGTGCCCTAGGTATTTGTAGTAGGCATAATATTATTTCACCAGTATCAGTGTACTCACTGACAGCTGTCAGTTGGGAAAAGAAATGTAATTGTTACAGCTTAAGGTATTATAAAAGGAAAGAACAAGTTGACTAAGCCTAGGTTAACACTAGCGTATTATGCGTAGCACATAATATGCTAGTGTAAAAAAAATATATGCTGAGCATATTTTTCCTTTGTACTTACCAGTGACAGTGTGAACACTCCCTAAGTATTCACATCACTTCCTATGTGATCGCATTTTGGGCGCGGCTTACCATATGTCAGCCAAAATGTGATACACAGTGTTCCAGACCCAGCGTATGCACATCATATACTAGTGCGTCTGGAACTAGGTAAGTACTATCGGCTTTCATTGAGCTGTATTTTTTTTCACACTAGCGTATCATGCGCTGTGCATAATACGCTAGTGTGAATCTAGCATTCAGGTGACTTCAATAATAAAACACTGTGAACTGATAAGACCTTATGTACACCATAAAAAATAAATTAATGTTAATTTCCTTTTCTGAAAGGAGGATCACCAACTGCCTCCCTCTTGGAAGAATGATACTTGCTACCTACCTTCTGACTTATGCTTTACTGCATTTTATGATAGTTACTCCCCGTATATTTCTCACAGAGACTCATTAGACTTCTGTAGGTTTCAGGAAAATGACATACCCTCATGGTTGTGGCATTCCATCTTGGTCTCAATATTCTGATGCAGTTGCAGTATTCTGATGCAATAACATTATTCTGACTCAGTTGCAGTATTTTGACACGGTCATGTTCCCCCTTCAAGTCTCCTATTTAAACCCACCTGTCATCAGTATCAGTGCCCGATTATAGGACTCTGTTTGCTGATCCTGAATGTTATCCTGTTTTCTTGTGTTCTGAACCTTGTCTGTTTTTTGGATTTGATTGAATTCTGCCTGCCTTGACCATCTGCTTTGTATTCTGACCATCCATGCCTGCCACCTGCCTTGACCTTTGCCTGATACTCGTCCATTCTTCTCATCTACTGTACTGCTTGAGACAATCCATAGATAGCAGTCCTAGGGGTTGCAACCTGGGTATAGCACCGCAGCTAAATCCTAATCTCCTCATGGAGGCTCTGGGTGAATACTGGGTGTACCTTAGACTCCACGCTCTAGAGTCATTAGCACCAACTCCACTGTGGCCCAACTTCCTGACTGCTTCCTCCTCCAACTATTCTCCAACCAAAGCTGATAGCAGGTACCACTTAGAAATCAATACCTCCCAAGACACTTCTACTTCAAGCCCAGCCTTGTCTTTAATAATATTACCAGCAGAATACTGTCAGATATAACCTGGGTCATATGACCTTAACTGGATAATGTATGGATAAATTCCTGTATTATATTTGTATTGCTGAATTGTACAGCGCTGCATAAATTTGTGGTGCTTTATGAATAAAACTATACACACATACACAAAAATACAGTCATTTTTTATTAATGATTATAATTATCAAATGACACCTGGTGATTACTTTGGCCTCTACTTCCTTCTGCATCTTGCAAACAAAAGACTTAACTCTTTTACTAGTATGTTTGAGAGTGCTATCTTTGTTAATCTGTATCTTTAAGAAATGCAGATGGCTATATGATAAATAAATAGTAAAATTCAAATGTTTCAAATATTAAAATCTTTGATATTGTATTTATAACGTATAATTCTGGATATCTTTATCCTTGATAGCATAATTATTCTGCCTAAGTAATGAAATGCAGTCTCTAGTTTAGCACCATTGTTTAATTGGAAAACATCTTTAGTTGAAAGCCCTAATGATACTTTTTGCATCTTGTGATCTCTTAAAACATCTAGATATGGACTTTAAATGAACTAGTCAATATACATTATTAAAAGAAGGACAGAATGCCATTATTGCGCCTGCATATATGACAAAAAGAAAGACTTAAATAAAGTAGTTTGCTTGTTCATTTGTCAGCTCATATATTATGCATGTTCGATTTTCTCAGCAGGACACTCATGCTGAAGGAGAAGTTCAGGAATTCAATAAAATTAGCTTAGAATCGTTAGCTGTAAATTAGACATTCATTTAGGCTAATTCTATTATCAATGCTGGTCTGCTCTCCTCTGGAGCAGCTTTGTGTGACATATTCATTGAATTTCCTGGGAGATACAAAATGTTTTCAAATGTCACTTTTGGAGTTAAATGTCAGCAACTCAAATCTAATCCAAAAAAAAAGGACATAGTAATCTCAAAACAAGAGAGGAAGATAATGAATCCATAGTGCACAAAACAAGAGGGGAAGATAATGAATCCATAGTGCACAA
>WMED01030226.1:0-10133 GCA_019650415.1 Pipa parva
TACATTTTTTTATGTCAAGATATTCCAGGATAGCATCTCTTAGAAAACCTTCAAACAGTAAATACATAAAAATAAGATCGAAACGTGTAGACCCCTTAGTCGGTCAGTTTATGTTATTTAAACTAATTATTTCCATAGCGCTAATATTACTGTAGCACTATGGAAATCATTTAACTGATTATATGCCAGTTGATGATTATTAGCACTGGGTAGGGGGGTGATGCTGGGGGGGATTGGTGGGTTGATATTGCGTGGTGTGGGAGTCGTGTGGTCCTCCTGTGTAGTTCCTGATTGATGACACCTAAAGGTCAGCACATTAGATAACCAATAGCAGGCAGGCAGGTTTTTCTTCTAGCGTTGCAAAACTTGCAAGAAGGAAAGGGGAGGGGGAGGACAAAATAGATCTGGGGAAAGAACTGCAAGTTTATTTTTCAATTATACTTTTTTTTAACCATTTGTGTTAGCAATTGGCTTAGTAGAAAGGAGTTTTACATGTATGTGTACATTTATATTGACACTATAGTGCCCCTTTAATCTACAACTTCTAGAAATCAAGACCACAACATTTTTGTGACAGCAACAATAATGTTACGTATACAACCCCCGTCTTGTCAGTATACATCGGTAATAAGGAAATAAATATATTTGTTTAGGATTGTAATAAAATAGAATCACATTGAAATGGTAATAATTTAAGCATTATAGGGTTACCTTGAAGATTCCTGCAATGGAAAGGGTCAGACTGGATGTTTTGGACACAAGAAGAAACTCAGAATATCCCAAGCCAAAGGCAAGAAATCCCCCAAAACCTAAGGAAGCTAAAAGCATTAGCAGCGCATGAGTGTCCTGGTAAAGGAAGAGCTGCCTGGATGTAGAAACATTAAGACCTGTAGACAAATAAAAATAAGGAAAAAAAGAGCAAATGTCAAATTGAGGTGATGATAGCGATGTACAGAACCACTACATAGACTTTATCATTTACAGCTCAGGACCAAATACACATCACCAGAAAACCTGTTTCCAACAGCCAATTATAGCTCAGTATAAGCTAATCTTAGTTCATTTAGAGCACACAAGCTATTTATAGTTTTACTGTGATAAAGTTTTATATATAAGAGGGGTTTCGGCCAAGATATTCACAATTATCAGGTAATGTCAATGCCAAAAATTCCTAATGTTCTTACCTTCTATCCCAATGCATAGAGGAAGTAAGCAGAGGAACATTACAGGCTGCAGGTGGAACATTGTGTCAATGGGGTTCTGTAGACCTACATTGATTACAATGAGATGGTGTGTTCATGAGAAACGCACAACTTTACTTCTACATTATAACATTTAAGATCTGCAATAAATCTATTCCAAAGTAGCTCACATAGTAATGCATGTAGTATTATTTAATCAATGCAAAAATGGCATTGACTCACCCAACTCTTCTTTCTGCATTAGGAGCTGAGTGAGGGTCCATCGGACACCACCTAGACAGGACGCAGCCAAGACTAGAATAAACCCTTCAGTATCAAATTGTGTAGACTTGAATGTGAACATGAATAGGCCTGCAGAGATGAGCAGCACCACAAGTATCAGCCCAGGCCTCTATAGAACAAAGAAAACAAAGACATTAGATTTACAAGCTGCATAATAACGCTCAGTATTCTGTGAAAGATAAAATTACAATTCCCCTTCTTCTCAGCTTTGCATAGTAAAATAAACCAAGAGAAATGACAGAAAAAGGAAACAAAAACATCAATGCTAGAAACCATTTCAATCTAATTCCCACAAACCTATTAGAATCTTTCCTCATTATTCTTTTCCCTCGCACAACCAATTCCTTACCATCTCTTCCAATTTAAAGACCAGGGAGAAGAACAAAATAAACAAAACAGCAGAGGACTTTGTCATGGTGTACCTAAAATGAAGGAAAACATAAGACAACAATAATTCATAATCCTTCATTTTTCACACGGATACAAAAACAAAAATTCATTAAGATAAAACCCTTACTCTTTGATACTCTTACTGTTAATTCCCCCCCATTACACAACTCACAGAGAAACAGTGATGTACAGGAAGCTCCAGTTTGAAAGCCCAATATCAAGAGCTGTGGCCAAAGCTGAAAGATGAATATGAAAATAAAGAGTTAACAAAGTCAGCACTGCAGGCCATTCTGTGGGTCCCTTTAATAGTACCTTTAAAGAAGCACTAAAGTTAACAAAAAAGAAAAAAGTAGTCACCTAAAACGATACCTTAGTCTAAGCTGAAACATGGAAATGATAGCTTGAACTGTGCTGTCATTTCACTGCACGGAGGCAGACTCTTATGCAAAAGAGCGTACATGCCATCACGCTCATTGCGCTTCTTATTTTTTGCTGGTGAGAGGAGCATTCTTATTGGGGGAGCAATGAATGTGATGACGTATATGCTCTTTTGGACCACTGATTCAACTAGGTGGGTGAAGCTTCACGCTGGCTCCTGTAACCTCCTCCTTCAGCCTCTGTGCATGGCAATGACAGCTTGAACTGTGCTGTTTCAGCTTAGACTAAGGTATCATTTTAGGTGCCTCCTTTCTATTGCTAACTTTAGTTCTCCGTTAACTCATTTATAAATCCTTGCTCATTGGAGCCCAAAACCCATAGTTAATGTTATGCATTCTTTGGCCAAGAGATCAGCACAAAATGCTACATTTAAAAGACAAGAGATAAATATAGTGAACCAAGTTTTAAACTCACTGCAAAACTGAGAAGGGCCTATATCAGGGGTGACATCACCTGCGTGCGCATCCTCCGAAGTGCCGGCGCTGGTGAGTGACGTCATCATGCCAGCATCGGGGGAGGAACGCACAACGCATCAGGGGAGGAGAACTCCCCTGCTCGTGTGCGCTTCTTCAGTGCAGGCCACAAATCCGGCCTGAAAACTGTCAGATTGGGTCCACGGCCTGTACTGAAGGCAGGGTTTGGCAATGGCTCTGCGTGCCCTCTCTGGCACGCATACCACAGGTTCGCCATCCCTGGCCTATATAATAACTGGAAGTGTTAACCAAACTACATACAATTGATTCTCAACAAGCCTCTACATTTTAAATTAGGGTCAAATAAAGATATGAAATCATAAAATGGCCTCTACAATGAAATGATTGGATACAAGTCTAATTAAATGGAGACAATGTTTTGCTAATTTAACTGGTGCAGTAAACACAGGTAGAAAAAAAACTGTGTTTATTGTTCAGACATGCTGAAGGTGTCAGCATGTAGAGCACATAAATGCAAACAATGCAATGCCAATTACTTTCTACATAAATATCATCTATGGTTGTACATTCCCTTCTTTTACTTAACAAGTGGATGGAAACAATGGTAAATGGCCTCTGTGGGCACTCTAGCCATGCAACCCTACATAACGGTAAGTATACAATAAAACCAAATGGGAATATTAGAGGGTGAATACTCTACCTGTAGGGGTCACTTTTCTGAGGTAGTCATTCCAGGATAGTATTACCCTTGCATGACTGGTATAATACGCCATAAGTGATCTGCTGAATCCTGACAGAAGGAAGATCATTATCAGGTGCACAAGTGTCATGAAGAGAGGAAAGTGGAAACTCTAAAGGAGAGACATAGGCACATCAGTAAATTGTATTTTCACACAAGCTGTTCAAATGTAATCAGTGTGGCTACATTAAAAAAACTGGATAAAAGTATTGTAAACAGTTTATAGACACACGATTGCCATGCATCCCCTACAAGTATACAATCATGCAAAATTACACAGATATAACTACCACTAACATCTAAAAATACTTAACCCCTTTTTTCTTGATTTATTTTCATCTCTTACAATCTTTGTCCCAGCCCTTCACATCAATTTTATTTTTTAGTTTTCACTTTACTGGCATCTCTTGCCATTTTATATGTTCTTTTTAACCCTTCTTTCATTCACTTTATTAAATGCTATCTCAGCCCTCCTTTAAACTTTCTCACAATCGACCTACTTTCACTCAGATATCATCCAGTTGGGGAGCTTTACTGACTGACATTGGCAGTTTGCTGATAGTGTATACTCACCTATACCTTCAGTAAACGAGCTATTAGCAACCCAGGAAGCAAACTACAACAGGACAAGGCATTTTTTATTAAAAAAAAAATGCAGAAGATAGCTTTGTCTTGTAAAGTTTGGCTAGCTATTATAAACATGGGAGAGCGTGCACGACATCAAGGGAGGACTGCCTGAACCAGACTGTAAAAAGAGAATGCTGGACAACCGAATATCCAAAATGTGCTTTTATGTGCTGACTCATATGACACCCGCACCTGATGAAGGGTGGATTACCCTACCCAAAAAAAAACATTGTGTCATGTGAGTTAGCACATTAAAGCACATTTTGGATATTCGGTTGTCCAGCATTTTCTTTTTATAGTTACTAAGGGCAAGGTGCACCCTGAGACAATACGTAAGCTGCCGACTTTTTTTCACTTTGACTGCCTGAACCAGATGCCATAGAGTCACTGGCAGAGAAAGAGGATGGAGTCTGCAACAAGGAAGTGCCGGACAGCACTTCTTTATAGGTAAGAAAGTGAACTTTTTAGCCAAAATTGAAAAAAAAAAAAAAAAACTCATTTACTACAAATTAGTAATTAGCATAAATTGGCAAATGTGTTTTTTTTTTTTTTGGCCAGAGTGTTTCTTTAAGAACCTTGAAAAAAAGTAGGGGTGTGCAATAATGGCCAAAAATGATATCTCGATATTATTCTTAATAATATCGATATCGATAATGGCCGATATTAAGAATAAAAAAAAAAAAAAAAAGACCGGTTCAATACGTACCTGTTGCTTCACTGCCGTCGGCTGATTTCTCCTCACCTCCCGGAAGTCCCACAGGCGACGCAGGACGCACGGCCGACGCGCTGGTTTCTCCCCACCTCCCGGAAGCCCCACAGGCGACGCACGGTAACCCGATATTGCTGTTTAGCAATATCGGTACAACCATGTGTGCGATAGTATCGTGAACGATACATATCGCACACCCCTAGAAAAAAGCCTAGGAAATATACATCAAAAAGGTATGACCTTGGACAGCAATCAAAAGCACCATTTCACATAAATTATCATTTTTAGGTACATTCATATTCCCACATTATGGATTCAAAATAGGACCAAAATACCAGACCTGCCATGCAAATGACTAACTGTTGTATACACTTCCTCTGTACACCACTTCCTTTTTTACCTTGAGCAGCCACTTGTTGTAGAAGGTAATCCCAATTGAGAAGCAGTAGTAGAAGAGAACTAGCCCAATGGTAAGGAGAACCTTTCCTAGGATGGAGCAGCATTGTGAATACATTGGTAAAAACAGGACCAATTCCAGTTCTTCAAAGCAGACGTGGAGTAGAAAACCAGTTCATGAAGCATCTGAAAAACCATCAAGTAAAGGAGGAGTAGCAGGGTTGAGACATTTACCCATTCACATCTGTACCTGCCACACTAAGGGGGTTATTCTCTAAAGTTCAAATTCGACTGTCAAATTCTCAAACAGTGGAGTCCTAAAGCAAATCTGCGACCGTAACAATTCTCCCATTGTAAAGTCATGACTGCAACAATTTTTAAAATTGCGACTGTGACAATATTTCCATAGTAAAGTCGCAACTGCAACAATATTCTCACTTTAGAAACGAGACTGCAACAGTAGCAGTCTACTGCAATTGTCTTTACCTGGCAAATTCACACCTTTACACAACAATTCAGACTTTAGAGGATAACCCCCTAAGTGAAATTCACTAAAAGGAGAACTAAAGTAAAAAACAAAAACGGACAGTTAAAATCCTTACCTTATACAGAGCCAAATGATTACAATCACAGCATGAGCTGTGCTGTAATTAGCCGGCTCCCGATGCTTCTTCACAGTGCTGGCTGATTGGCAGCCAGCGCCGCAGCTCCTCCCACCCTGTTACAACTCGGGTGTTTCAGGGCTTAAACATTGTGGGGGCCATTGAGAATGCTCCCCATAATGAGCATGATGATGTAGAAGCTGGTGAAGCAGGAAGATGGAGCTGCGCGCTGACTGAGAAGGAGGCATTGGGGAAGCTTCGGCTAATTACAGCACAGCTCATGCTGTGACTAATCAGCTTTGTATAAGGTAAGTATTTTAACTGTCCTTTTTGGTTTTTTTAACTTTAGGTCTCATTACATTTGAAAATTATTATTTGGGCTTTTTTGCTCGTTTTTCAACCCCCTTTTGGCCATTTTTTGTGAAAAACGGGAGAAAAATGGAAAAAACTGGGGCAAAAAGGTCAAAACATCATTTTTGGGTGAAAAACAGCTTGAAAAAGTGGGAAAAAAAATTGCTTTTGACTTTAGTAAATTTCACCCCATAGCTTAAAACTCTCATTACTTATCAATTGTACATACACACTATGAAAATATGTATGTGCTTGGACTGTGGAAAAATATCCACAAAACATGCAGAAAAAATCCAATCTCCAATGCACACTGAGCAACAAGGCGAACTGGCGATGGGTTAAACATTTTTCATTAACTAATAGCCACTTTCATTTCACACTGAGTGGTAGCTCTAGTAGTTTTATTTTTTAGGGGGGGCAGCTGCCAGTTATTTACTTTACATGCATTCAGCAACAATTGTTAATTTGCTCAGTGAATCAAATAACCAATTGAAATACACATTAATCAGTAAGCAACCAATGGAACTAACAAGGCCATAGTCAACAGCTCCAATGGCTTAATATTAATATTATTCAGTATATATAAATAAGCTGACATTGTGACTGTAGCATGCTAACTCTCAACCCTGAGGTGCACTGAACACTTGAATTCATATACTCTATTTGCTGTGTATTTCTCTCCTGTAACAGCTTACACAGGTTATCTAGTAGTGGTCAGTCTCTTATTTACACTTGGCTGCAAGAATGACCATCTGCCACAATTGTTAGTCAGTTTACTGCCCTAATTAATACTATTACAGGGCAAGGATTACCTAATATACAAAAGCAACCAATCAGATGTTTACAATTGTATCTACAAGAGATGACTAAAAGCTATCTTATGACTGCTTGCAATACAAAAAGTAGACATGGATACCACTTGTTTTATTGATAACGTTTTTGTGTCCATGGTAGAGTGCAAGCTTTGTGACTCAGCAACACATTCAGAGCCTTGTACATTGTACAAATCTCATTTGCAAAAGTTGCTAATTCATTTTATGTTAAGACTGAAGTGTTTATTTACAGAATTATCATCATGTTCTGACCCACTTCTCTGCATATTAGGTGTTAAGATACTAAATATACACAGTATATGTGTATAATTTACAGCTGCATAAGACTGGTTGGTTTAGAGTTCCACCTTTTCACCTAGGTCTCATTCATGACATTATGGGGCTGGGACAAACTAAGTGATGGTAAGCCCAGAATCCCCTTATTCATGTATAGTTTTTATCTTGTGTATACGAGACATGGCTTTAAAGAGATAAGCATCATGGGAATCCTGCCCCCTATTAACATATTAGAGCTAGAGGATGTCCTCATATTGGTTCAGGAAAGGCAAGTATGTTTGGCCCCGCCATGTCAGTAGAGGCTAATGCCACACTGTGAACAAGCGGTTATTAAAAACTGAATATAAAACTTCCAGGCGTACAGCTCCCCTTTTCTACTTTTATTGCTTTACCATTTAGCCATTGCACAAAGTTATTACAACAACTGTCCCATCATAGGGGTCCTGTCCTGTGGTCCCAGTTCCCTCTGCCCAAGTCCAGCTCCCCCTTTCCTATACCTGATGGCTGGACCGTGTGATACATCCAGTCAATCAGGGGTTGTGGGTGGTGTGCAGATGGTGTCAGTGGGGCCAGTCGCTGACCCTGCCTGCTACATTGGGAGGAATGTTACTACATAATAAATATGGAATGCACCTATAACTGCTCCTCAATGTGTCAGGCACTTAGCCTTGCCACCTCATACCAACAACACCAAACAGATACAAGTAGTAGTAATACTGAATGAGGTTATGGGGGGATTATGAGAGCAGAGTGTGTGAGAGATGGATCACAAGTCTGATCAGGTACATATCCAGCTCCAGCAAGCCAGGTTTTTTCATATAATATATATTTCATATAATTCTTTTATACAGAATGTGTGTGCAGGGCTGTAAGGCATTAGCACATGAGCATAATAAGATCATTGTGATCTATGTAAATCCATATTCAGCATTCAAAAAAATTCCCCCATTGCAGGACAGAAAGGGCGACCATGACTGCAGAAACTGTAAATACATTTCTCTAGAATAAAAGAAGACATAACTGACCCGGGTTATCAGAGGGAGAGATGAATCACAGGTGTGCTCAGCTGGAGAATGAATTTACCAGGAGCAAGACTAGACTTCCTGCTTTCATAATGTTTAAGCTCCCTCTAGCGGCAGCTCCAGTTAGCGCTCAAAATTCTAGTTGTAAACTGCTATTTTCAGATCAGCAGCACAACATGTGCATTTGATGTGTTTGGTGATGAGGTGTCAACCCTACTTACTAGGCACTGGTACACAGTACTGTACAGGTGTTGCACTGCATCTGGCTATAAACATGATGGGTACAAATCAGGATGTGTGCAATGGCTTCAGCTGTCACATTATCCTTTTCTATCCAAACACATAAATATCCACCATCTGCCCTGCTGTTTAGTCACCAGCAGAGTTGCTACATTTCTACTTTAACCAGTCAGCATTAAAGTACACAGACTGATGAGCATGTGATTTAATACAGCTGATCAGACTCTGTTAGCATAATAGTCTTTATGTGGGAATAAGTATGTCACCCTGCATCTGGTGACAGGCCTGCAAAGCACTGGGTTGTAAATGGGTTCTGTCTGCTGGCCACTTTGTGTTGAATCTGATAAGTATACATGGATGTACAGTATATTGTTAGTTATATACTGATTCTATATAATACATTGATAATACAAGTGATGATGATTCCCAAGCACTGTATTTTTGCAAAACTCCACTAAACAATGTATGTGGTTATAAATCTGATTTTTTTTAGGAACACTGTGGTTTACATGAGGTTACGTTTGATCGACCGTCCCATTGCTGTATTTGCATATAATCATTATGGGTAACCAGTATTCTATCTGTATGTAAATATAATGTGTATTTTGCATTATGTCTGCATTTAAATAGTGTAATGGGTTCTGTGTACTGTATCTGTTTATAAACATAATTAGCACTGTAACCTGGCATACAATTAATAAAATCTTTACACCAGGGGTCTCAAACTCAATTTACCCGGGGCCACTGGAGGTAGAGTCTGGATGACGCTGGGCCGCATCAAGTTAAAAACAGATTAAAAACAATTAAAAGCAGTGTGCAAACACTGCTTTGAGATACCTGATAAATAAATGGATATATAGCAATAAAAGAATCTGAAGGGTGTATCAATTAATAAAGTCTCTAATATAATAAAAAAATGAGAGATAATACCCAAAGCTAGTCAAAATTTGCAAGCATGTGAGAGATGATTAAGTCAGATGCCGGAGGCAAGGCAAACAGGCAGAGCTCACAGGAGAAACCGGGCGTGTTTCGCCTAATAGTATAAAACTTCTTTTTGTGGTGAGGTCCATAAAGCAACTGCAAGGTTTTAAAGAATATTAAAGCTATGCGTAGTAGCGTGATGACGCCATCATGCAATTGACGACTGACGTCATTGCGTTGAATACGCGATGATGCGCAGACGCATTAACACAGATGGAACCGGTGAATCAGACTGTAGGGGATTGAAGGGGAAATGTAAAGTGCCATTAATATCAAACTCGCGGGCTGCACCAACATTAAACTTTGATATTGAGTTCGGGGCTGCAAACTATCGTCCCTAGGGCCACAGTCGTCCCGCGGGCCACGAGTTTGAGACCCCTGCTTTACACCATATGTGTGCAGAAGTATAATGAATATTCTGCTTTGTATCTGGGAATAAACAAAATGGTCATTGTGCACTGTCTGACACATCTAAGTATTTTGAGTGGAGTGCAATGTACTAATGTATATGTACTAAGAGTACATTAGAGTTAGTCTTTTATTACAGCATTCTGGTATTGGTACAGCGGTAGGGGGGGTTGGTGGAGGCTTCAACTTACCCCCCTGAAGCA
>WMED01030227.1:0-10133 GCA_019650415.1 Pipa parva
GAATCACATTCCATATTGGACATTTGAGTTTGAAATAGCAAGAAAGTAACAGCTGCAACAGAATGGTTAATCAGACCCTAAACAGTTTTACTAATTTGCAAACAGCATAAAGGAAGTTGTATTGGCAAAAGACTGCAATGTTTCCGCTGGACTATTGAGTGTGTACTTGGATTTGTTTGAACTGTTTGAAGGTAAAGATTTAAATGAAAGGAGAATATTAAACTTTCTATTTGAAGAACTGTTGCACTTCAGCTATACTAAAATCACAAAGGAAAAAAACAAAAAAAAATAACTGTTTGCTAATAGAATTAAACTTTTTCAAAGTATTGTTTTACTTCACGACTGACATTAGAATAAAGTTGCAAAACTTGGATTCCTTTCCTGTTTTTGTGTTCACCTTACAAACTGTCGAAAGGTAGGACAGTCGGCAGGCAAAGGGTACCTGGAGGGTTGTGGAAAACAGGAAAAATAAACAAAAGCACTAACTGCAATGCACTGAATTACATTATTTTTATTAGCTAGGGAAATGCAATAAATGCTATTGATACTACTATAACCATACCTGGGAACTTTCTCTGTGGCCTAGAGATCAGCTTTGGCTTGCTAGAGAAGATAATGCAAATTAGGTCACATGACAGAATAGAGCGTTGTATAGGGGAGCAATAATAGTCTGGTTCATTCCAGGCCAGGGAACTGCTGGTATCTGATTAGCAAGCTCTAAGGTCTGACCATAACCTATAATACTCCAGATATAACACATTTAAGTGTGGTAATAGTTAAAATATAATTTTAAAGTCTATAGGCTAACTTGACATTCTTTTGATTGTTCTGAAGGGAATGCCAGTTGGTGCACAGCGTGACTTGTGCATTAACTACAGACAGCCTGTTTATGCACATAAAATATTTAATCCTCCACTTTTGAAACACTCTAAGGTTGATCTGTATGCATTACATATCAGCTTTATTAGAATGAAAATATACCCTTGGGTCCAGTAAAGAGCTTTGTGAAATTGAAATCCCCAAATCATCAATGCAGCTGGAAAGGGTGATTTAAAGCATCAAAATTGTGAATAGGTGTGACAAGAGTCAACAGGAGAAACTCTACAGCTGAAGTGGTAAACAGAGTACTATAAGAATGATATTTATTAGGCACAGATGCACACAAAGTAACATTTGCTTAAGAACCAAAAAGCGTTTGTTAACGGACAACCCTGGGATGTTGTATTAGCATTGGAAGCTGCACTAACAACAACCCACATGTAACAAGCATCACTAATAAATATAATAACTTTCAAAACAAAAGAACATTAAAGCCATCATGGAATGAGTACTAAAGGGACCTAACATCATGGTACAGTGGTGGCGAACCTTTTCGGCACTGAGCTGAAAAGGTAACGTCACTCACCAGCGCTGTCCCCCAAAGTGCTGGCGCGGATGAGTGATGTCATCACCCCTGCATTGGGGGAGGAGCGCTCTCCAGGGAGCGAGAAAGATCCAGGGAGGCCAAAGATCCGACCTGAAAACTTTGCCGACGGCACATGTGCCTGCAGAGAGGACTCTGCCTGCCCTGTCTGGCACATGTGCCATAGGTTCACCATCCCTGTTATGGTATGTGGATCTAGTGTCCACAGATATGAACAACCTGACTTTTTTTTACTAAAATAAATTAGGTGTTTACACTGCACCAGATGCTGATCTTAACCTTGCTCCATTGGTTTGTCATGCAATCAGATTCTCTCTATAAGAGGCATCTCTATCCCTACTATAGTACAAGATACTGAGGTATAATTCTGTGTTCTCTCCAAAAGTGCAATTGTTTCAGTGCTGTTTTATTTTTACTTTTACTGGATTTTTTTATATGCATGCTAGACCAAACAGACGTTTATTTATTGGTTATAAATAATAATAATAATAATTTCATCTTGTGTCTTACCAACATGAAAATCACAATGATATATTTAAAGTAGCAAACAGGCTATGCAGACATATTTTTACCTGTACTCCTCAGTCAGAATGAAATACAGCATTAACTTCTGTATCTGATAAAGTTTTCACATGCATGGGGTTTTGTGTTTCAACATTTTTCGAATCCAGCATACTTGGAAATGTTTCTCTTAATACTAAAATTAGCAATATGTGTGTAGCGATGGGTTTCCATGATTTAGCCGCTGTCTAAACTTTGAAGTAAATTACTATCCCATTGACGATAACAAGTAAACCTGAAACCTCTGGTGAGTTCTGAACAGTAAAACAAATTCTCTAGAGTCTCTTTATTTCCACTGAGAAAGTTAAGGTAATTCACTCCAAAGGCCAGCATCAATAATTGAACACTCCTAGAAAGAACATCTTAACCTCAGATCCTATCCTCTATACACCACTGAATTTATCCACATTATTTAAAGAAAAGTAAGGAAGGAATCTGATTTTATTCTCACTCTCTGTATTTGAAACATTATCAATGTCACATATTATGTAAAGTTTAAAACATCTCAGATTTACTGGTAAGTAATACATTGCACGTTCACACAATGTATTGCTGGAAGTGTTCACATAGCGGACATTTCTGAACATTGGTTAAAACTGGCACTCGCATTTTAAGTCATATCAACTAACCATCAATTATCTTTCATCAACCTTTGTAGGTTAATCCAGTGCCTCATTAGTATCTTTGGACTACAACACCAATTCAAATGTATAATGAGAATGAATAAAGCATTCTGAATCAGTTGGTTTTCTTAATGTAACAAGAACTAAATTACAGGAAAAGGAAGGAATACTGACTAAAAAAGGAAAAAATCCCAACCTGAACCTAATCTGAGATGCATTTAATCCAAGATTTCCAATTAAACCAATAGCAACCTGCAATTGTGTTCTAACTAGTGTCAAAATTTCTAATTCCCTATTGCACTATATAGTGTTTTGTTTTTAAAGGGGAAGCGCATCCTGACAAAGCACTGTACATATTGGTATGTTTTCTTTGGAGTGGGGAATAGAGAGTACTGCACACCTCTGGAGAGGCCTGAGAGATATTCAGCGAACTGTTCAGTACTATATATTGTATTTAAACTGAACCAGTGCAAATTTATAATTATACTTGATAAAAAGTGGTCATGCCAACATTTCTTTTGTAACATTTTTCTAAATCTACTGAAACCCCACTCACTAGTCCAATATTCCTCTTCTGGGTAAAGAAAATAATTTTCTTTTGGTGCCAATACTGTATCATGGTTAGCTTTAGTTGAAAGAAAAATACCCCTCATTGTTAGTCACATGTGTTCGCATAAGCTAGTAAAAGTGCAGATTTTACTGAGTTATGTTTTGCTTTAAAGTAATCCATTGTCATGCAATCTGTACAACATAAAGCTCATAAATGCTTGTGGATCCTCCTAATAAATATAAACTTCTGCTTCCCTAATGAGCTTCATCAGTGAAACATTGGGTATGCTTCCTGATATCGCTGTGGACTCCTGATACTTTGGGTTTCATTCATGCCGGTTGTCTGTTGCAATTGCTATGACAAGGCGTTGGACTTATATCTAATGTTTTAATAAAGGTGTAGCCAAAACTTCAACCAATATGCTGTTTCATGTGTCTTTTGTTGATGCCACAGTTTTTCATTGTCTGAGGTCTGGTTTGGTTGACAGCCAAGTATTGTAGCAAAATGTGTCATCCACAAATGTGTCAGAAACGATGTTTTGCATATTGTACGCATGGCTTTGATACCATTTCAGCTTATTTTATTACCAAAAAGCATACAATGGTTTTATTTGACAGATAATTATTAAAAGCTACTGAACCATAAAAGCATTTATCCATTTATTTTGATCAATGGAGAACACCTTTTCATTGCTCCTGACTGGACCTTAGATCATTTAACCTTGGCAAAGTAACCATTTTAATAATACAATTACACTTAAAAAAGTAATTTATTTGTAGATATATAGTTTTTTTAAATGATAAAATTGGATATCCATTAACATTGCAATATTAAGTTACTGAAAGGGTGAAAGTTACTAAACTCAGAAAGACTGCTCTGGGTCTTTCCGAGTTTACCAAAAGAAATCTTGCATTGTTCTCACAAGATTTTTTTTTAGATTTAGGAATCGAGTTTTTGATTCCAATTTTTCTAAATTTTCGATGGAAAGGTAACCATGCTACTAATGTAAAGTATGAATACCTTTCCATAAAAATTTTTTTGAAAAATTGAGATTGAAAAACTCGATCTCGAAAACTCTCACAAGAACAATGCAAGATTTTTCTCTGTAAACTCGGAAAGACCCAGAGTTGTCTTTCTGAGTTTAATACAGCAAAAGGAGCTTATATATTTGATGTAATGGGTTTTTAACCAATGCTCAGTAACTAAATCCCAACAGCATTACACAGGATTAACACAATATCACTTTTTTACTGATATTATTATTATTTTTTTTACTTTGTCAGTAAAATGTGAGAATTTTTGCTGACTGACTTGATTTATGATTAGATATACAATTTAGTAATTAACAAAGAGGTTTGTTCATACATTGTTATTTTAATAGTAATAATAGAGAGAGAATAATGAAAGTCAGTCTTGAAGAATTCAGTTTCTGAAATGTTTTGTCAGGTTAGTGTTAAAAGATGACTTACTAGAATATTAAGTTTGCCTGTTGATTTTGATATTTTTCCACACAGCATCTATTTGACAAGCATTCTCCTTCTTTTCTATATCTAAAACATGGATTATTTGCAATTATTAACCCGTATGCGCTTATTCAATTTCCAGCATACTTCTCAAATATTTCCTATATACCATATATATATTGGTCAATTGAATCTGCACTCCATATCACTTATATTAGCTTGGGTGCTGCTTACACTAGTGGGCACTAGAGGGTTTTTCTTCATTAATGTAATTCCTGCACTATAGAATTCCTTCTTAGGAATTGCCATAGGATTTAGTTTAAAATAGGTCCTCATTCTATACAACCTCCTACTTACAGGGAAAGAGTTATCACACTGCAATAAATCAAAGAATAAAATCTACCTAGTAAAAATAAAAAAGAGATTTGCTGATAGCAGTTGATGGTAGTAACAGCTATCTATTTATTGCACATTACATGTTTCAGGTTAGAAACCCTTTATCAAACACTTTATACACATTTCTAACCCAGGTTTCTATCCTGAAACATGTAATGTGCAATATGTGCAATAAATAGGTAGTTGATACTACTATTACCTGCTATCAGCGAACTTCTTTTTTAATTTTACTGCTTATATTGGAAGTTTAGATGGAACTCATTTGAGATTCTGATTGACTGTCCTGGAAGTGTTGCTTACTGCACTACCGTTACCTCGTACTCCCAGTATCTGTCTTGTACATTACAATTATTATAATGGGGAAAACACGTGTTACTTACCTCCAACTACCACCTACAGTACAAACCTGTCAGGTATACAACATCAAAACAAGATTATTATCACTTACGAAATTAAATGTCAATTGGCACACTGTTCTGCACATATGCTGTTAAAACATATTAAATAAATACAAGTATACACCTAAAATAATATATATAACTGTGTTTGAGAATACTGTGTAGGTGTTCTTCCCTTGTTTCATTCCAGTCTATGTTAAGTTTTTATTTGGGTTGATTTGCTTTCACAACCAATCAGATTTTCCTTCTAGTCTAGTCTGTGATTAAATGGTTATTTTGTCTTTATTGACTTGAATAAATAAAATGTCCTTTTCTTCCTTGATAGTTCTTTTCTCTCCTGTTTATTTAGTCACATTGGTTTTGATTTGTTTCTTCTATATGCATTCCCAGAGGGTAAATACTGCTTAATATATGCATCCTTAATCATTTTTAAAGTATGCATATTTCCTTTTTTTTATGTTAAGAGTTCAGTACAGTTTACTTATTGTAACAATGTCCTTACTGAAAATAAAATTATCCTTCCTGAAATTAAACATACACAGCTTTCACCCTAATTGTGTTGAAAGACAATCTGAAGCAAAGAAATATTATAATGACTATTTCCAAAACCTTTCCTTACTTACAAACTATATTATTTGTTTCTATATAATGTAGCAATGCCCTCTTACTTAAAGGCTACTTTACAATTCAGTACTGTAATTAGCTGTAAACATATGCAGAAATGTATTACTCATTCCTCTTCTTCATTTCCATTTCATGTCTGGGCAGCTTAAATTGGAATGACCTCTACGTTTAACAGACTCTGTTTTACAAACCTTCATAAAATGTCTCCTAAACTTTGGTCACTTTTAAAGATAGTTGGTGGAGTTGTTGTTGTGTCAAAGCTACATACTGAATAAAACAACACAACATTAAATAAACTTAGAGCTATACAACTATAGATAAAAGAATATGTCTTAAAGGAAAACAACCAATTATTTTAAGTGTGCAGCACCCAACAATTTTATGTTCTGACATTTTTTAAGAGATTAAATTATGTGATTGCTTTCGCTTATAGATGGCTGTTTTGTGCGTTTTTTTTTGTAATCAAATTACAATATAGTTAATATTTTTCCCTGAAAAACCAAATGAAAAGAATTCTGTGTGTTCTGTGTAAAGATACAAAAATATGAGCTGTTGGGTAATGACAATTGTGATGATTATGCATGGTACAAGAAATGCTTCCCTTTTGATGTCTCAGGATAACCTCTCCTCATCTATTTACATATATCAAGAGGTTAACTAAAGTCTATTATAAATCAAAGGATGATGTAAAAATATACTCTGCCATTTCATAAGCTGACAAAACCACAAGCTTTGCTAATTACTGGATTTTTCAAATTATAAGACACACACGTTTTCATCTTAAATTCACTGATTAAAATACAGTGCAATTATAGTCCAAGGGTTCACACAATCCAACCTACGTGGTTTCCAATTCCTTTCCCAGCTGTAGCTGCCAGTGCCCCCTCCTGAGGTTGCTAAGTGCATTACTTGTCTAGGTCCTGCACTGTGCTGCAGGAAATGGTGAAGTGGCAGGAAATGGTCATCATAGCCATACAGGACCGGCACTAGGTATGCACACCTGTAACACTGCCTCTGTAGAAAAATGGATGCTTTGTACTGCTAGGGAACAATGTGATGAAGGAGTTCATAACATCTTAATAGTGAGTCAGATATAAATGCTTCATGTTTTATTGTGGTCTTATCTATCAGACATCAATTTAATAAGGGAATTAACCAACGTTTAGTTCGTCTTTAGTTTTTAACCTTAACAACATATACAGTTTAAGCAGAGAGAGGTTTCCTTCTTTTTGTCTGCCGACAAAGATATTGCTGTTTAGGTTATTTAACATTAAATTCACTAGGGCATAGCATATCACTAGATTGTATTGCCTCTGTGTTAGATAAACAATCAAAAGCTAAAACTGATACTACACACACTAGTGTGCATTACATACAGTGTGGTCATTTTCTGTTGATTTCACCTCTAGGAATATAATAAAGGACAGACCTTACTGTTCAATAAGTAAATAAGCATAGTTTATAAATATGAGTAAATGTCAAAAATGGCATATCCGCAAAATAAAAAGAGGGCAAAAGTCCATTCAAATATATTGTTGAGATATATATATATATATACATATATATATTGTTTGGCTCCAATATTTGACTTGCAACTACTCTATAAATGTATTCCATATTTTTGTTCTGACACTGCTTTATATAGTGTTTCCCCCCTGCCATTTTAGAGATGGTCTGAATATCTTCATTTGTTTCCTTATCTACCAGCAGAGCATGTGGGAAAAAGGATTTTGGGGCTGTGAAAATAATTTGGTGCCAGCTGTTACAATCTGCCAATTGTTGGTCAAGGAATAATACTACTGCATTTTTAGCATCTTATGGGCTCATTTATTCTTTAACTATTTCCTTTTACTGTATTGTCATAAACCTGTGAGACCAGATTCTGTATTTTTGCAACAGTAGCATCTGCTATGAGGCACACCAGCCACTTGAAACTCATTAAGATATACTTAAGTTTGACAATGAAATGAGAACATCTGTCAAGCTTGGCCAGGATCTCAATCATTTCTGATGCTGTCATGTCAAATTGCTAAAATATCTTAATAAATTAGCTTGACGCTGTAATACCACAAAAGGTTGTTGCTAATATAATATCAAACAAATTTCTTATAATGTACATACGAAAAACAACAGGAACCCAGTTTGGTGGACTTAACCCAGTGATTAAGACACAGACAAAAATGACTATAGGCTTGCACAGTAAGAAATACAGTCTATCACACTCTGTATGCTAGATACCAGATACCTAGATCCCTGACACGCCTGTGTCAGGGAAGAGCTCTGTAGGGGATATCCTACCAGCGAGCAAGCGCTCATTCAATGTAGGCCGCGGATCCACCCTGAAAACTTTCAGGTCAGGTCCACAGCCTGCACTGGAGAAGCACTCGCTTGCTAGGGGGATGGAAGACAGCAGTGGTGGCAACAGTGCATGTACCCACAAAGAGGGCTCTGAATGCCCTCTCTGGCACATGTTCCAAAGGTTCGCCACAACTACTATATACTATATTTATAACACATTTCAATGTTAAAACAATGTTAGAGCTATATTTATAGAAAAGTAGCCAACTTACCAAAATACTGCATGAATCATTTTGTAAAACATGTTTATATTTATTATATCCCTTCACTGCATTGCTGAACCATTTTTGGACGTATTTAAGATAAGATGCAGCAAATCACTTAATGAAAAGTTTTCTGATGCTCTCCACTGCTTGTAACCACTCCTTAGTGGTGTTTAGAAAACCATTAACACCAGAAGAAAAAAAACAGCTGTTGGCTTGGCCTTTATTGTCATGAAGTAATAAATATGTCATCCTTAAGGTAGAATTCCTGATTTTTTTTCTTGATTTGTGTTCTTTTTCTATCTCTCTCCATACTGGTTGAAGCTAAATTTCACTTTCTGGGGGCACTTCATGAATATATATTAAATAACACATAGGAAACTATGGACTTATTCAGGGGGTTTGATTATTTTACAGATTAAAGATGGCTGCAATCAAAAAAGTAAAAAAACAAAATAATACCAATTAGGAATATGACAAGGAAAGTTACCATTTTACTAATGCTATGTTAGAATATCTGCCATGCCAATCTAGATGGGACATTATCAGGCCTTTAAAATCCTATACATACTACATGATCCTGCTGACCGTTTGTTTGGGATATTTATTTTTATGCTTTTATAGATTGTCCTAGCAAGTTCCTGATTATTATTTTTTTATCTTTACCTTACAGAAAAAAAATCCTTCCTTACTCCAACGATTATAATAATGTAACATTGTAATATTATAATCATTTCCTTAATAAATAATCCATTTCCAGTAATCTAGTTCCCATAATTTGTAATATTCCTACACTGAAAAAAAGCATTCAATTCATTTTTGAAATTCTTTAGTGCAGGGGTCAGCAAACTTTGCACAGGAGGGAGTCATTTTGCTCCCTCCTACACTAGGGAAATTTTTTACAGAGCCGCAAAAAAGATAGAGGAGCGCACGCTTCTGATCACATGACCTGCCGACGTCCTATCAGAAGAAGCGTTGGAGGTCATGGGCAGGGCAAGTGAGATGTATTCACAGCCACAACAAGGCAGCTGAAGAGCCACAGTTTGCCGAACCCTGCTTTAGTGAATTCACCATGAAGACTTTCTCAAGCAGAAGATTCCAAAGTCTCACTGCTCACCTCCTTCTGTACTGAAAGAGAAACTTTCTTTCCTTTAGATGTAGAGGATTTTATACTTCTAGTCCTTAATATAAATAGATTATGGAAGATATCTATTTATTGACCTGTTGTATATTAATACATGGTTATTAGGTCACTTTGTGTTAGCTGACTTTTTAAAAACTAAATAACCTCAATTTTGTTAATGTTTCCAATCTAGTTACCTGCATTTGAACCCACTTAAGCTCTACTTGAAGCTATATTTCCTTTGCATTTCCTTCTGGTGCCCAGAACTTTTCACCATATTTCATGTTTATTTATTATTTCATTTTGTATACCAGCCTTTTAATTGGCACAATATCAAATGTTTTAGACGTATAACGATATACAAGTGCTGGTCAACGAATTAGAATAATTTGAAATAGTGCAATCATGAAA
>WMED01030228.1:0-10133 GCA_019650415.1 Pipa parva
AAAGATGTAGTGTTGAGGATTGAGAAAGGTATGTTGAATGTGGATGGTAGAGTTGGAAGGAGTTGATCTTAAGGAATGTACCTAAGTCAGATTGAGGATTTTTTTAGCAAAAGCCATCTTAGGAGTACCCTAATTAAGCTAATAACAATATATTTACCTATATACAGTAGATTAAGTTTAAAAATTTCGTCTCTCAAAATAAATTTTAATCGACTTACTCTTGATATTTGGCTCAGTTGGCTAATAAGTTTGCCCACCACTGCTCTATGGGAATCCTCTGTTTAGTGAATAAGCAATAGAGAATCAGAGTGTAGCCACCCAAAGTGATGATGAATTCGCCAAATTCTCACTTTGATAAATAAGCCTCATGTGTTACAAAGCATTTCTGAGCAAGCCTAATATGTGTATCTGTAATCAAATAGAAATAATTCTTAAATCAAGTTTCAATATACAAATACAAATTACAAATACCTTTTGTAATCATTGGACCCCTCATTATCAATACCATGCTATTAAAGGGGCACTATAGTGCTGATATAACTGCACACATACATATAAAACTCCTTTATACTAAGCCAATTGCTGATGCAAATAGTTAAAAAACATTTAGGTAAGAAATAATACTTGTCGTTTGTTTCCCTTAATTAGTTTTTCTGAGAGCTGACATTTTCTTCCCCCTGCTCCCCCTCCTCTTTCTGTTCTGCAAGTCAGGCAACATGAGAAGAAAAACATGCCTGACTGCTATTGGTTAAGCAGTGTGCTGACCTTTTGGCCACATAAATTAAGTTGGAATGCAGGAGATTACAGAGGATAAGCTAACTTGTGCGCAGGCATTAAGTAGTAAGTAGGGCAAAAATGTCTGGGGGAGGGTACCTTTTCATGTAAAACTGGACAGTACACGTCACACACACATTTCCTGGTGCGGGAGTTTATCAGTGCTGCCTATTCAATCATTCTGTGTCACATGAAATTAATACTGGGGAGAAACACTTCTCACTAAGGTATAGTAATTCATATGCAAAGATGACTATAGTTCCCCTTTAAGAAACACTTATTTCATATCTATTCAGAATTCACAACCACAGCACGGCACAGAAGAAGGAAAGCAACTTGGGAGCTGTGCTGACAATTCCCTGCATCCAATATACTACTCACATTACTGCTTTGTTTTGCTTCAGCTAATTCTTAAATCAGCCATTTTAGTGATGAAAGTTTATCTTTCCTGAACTGAAAATGATGTCCCAAAAGGGTTTCAGTTTTCACAGGATAATAATTCCTTATTGACTATGTTTAACTGAACCATCCCTGCTCTGGATATCATAAATGAGTCACTATGGGTATTTCAACATAATGTATATACTGTTTTAACACTTATATGTTCCAAGTAGTAAAAATCTGTCCCTGTGTTTGCTTTTCACAAAAGCACTTATTTATATCATGGAGACAAACCGAGCTAGTAGGGAAAAATAAGATAATGCCCCTTGGGTAATGTATGCAAATCTGTCTCTCCAGAAGGATAGGTATTTGCCTGCAAAGGTTTTCATGTAACACATATTAAGTGATTTGAATTACATTCCACCAACAGGGATTTAAGAGTATCACACAAAGAACACCACCCCTACAAAGAACTATTTCAAACTTTCTGTTAGGTAGATCTTTGAGTAGCAGGTAGTCCTCAGAAATGTGTGATGTACCATAAAAGTCACTTTCACTGCTAATCCTAAGTGTAGTATAAGTATTTTAATATCACACTGAAATCCTAAAGGCTTGAGATAGAAGCAAGGCATCTTCTTCCAGTATATATATATATATATGTGTGTGTGTGTGTGTGTGTGTGTGTGTGTGTGTGTGTGTGTGTGTGTGAAAAGAAGTATAAGCAAAACTGCAGAATAACTATTATATTCACATGAGATTTTGTGAACCCTCCAGAGGTTCTACTGGCCAAGTACACATGAGAGGATAAAAAGATCTGTGAACCCTGCCCTCTATGTCAGAGAACTGCTCCTATGACACACTATAAAGTGTGCCTTTTCCTGTTACAGAGGTTCCTTTGGATTGATCTCTATGGGTCTGCTGGAGACAAACTGGACCAGTCTGCCAGGGAACGCCAACACATTTCGGTAATACTGACTTAGCTGCATCATTTTCTGTAATGATTCACCTGTAGGGGTTGGGCAGAGAAGGAGGCGGCAGTACGTATCAACAGGGACTTGGCGCAAGCTGTCCCTAGGGTGCGGAGTCTAAGGAACTCCCTGGTTTTCACCATTGACCCCCGCAAGGGGATGTGGGCTTGGCTGTAGGGAGTTCTCAGGTCTAGACCCCTAGGGTAGCTGTCCACTGGTGGAACGAGTGGAGATTGAGGATGTCCAGGAACTGAGCAGGGAAGAGATAGCAACACACTAATAGTTCCCAGTCTGCTAGTCTATGTGCAGGAAACAGGCTGTCTAAGGGTCAGGCAGAATACTAGTGACAGGCAGCAGAAACAGATATTTACTACAGTAAAGCCCCAGGTACTTAGCAGACAAGTATTATAATCAGGCACAGGGGCTAATGAGAGTGAGCCTTATATAGGCTGAAAGAATGGTGCGCACATGCATTTAACCATGTCAGACATGTGCCCCCAGGACGTGCCAGCGTTGGGAGTGCATGCGTGCAACGTAGCCACATCCGCTCATGTGATCGTGGCGTCTTAACATAAGCAGCACGTGGACACGCACATTCGTGAGGAGACCGCAGAGGAGAACGCCGGTAAGAGCAACTCCTCACATTTCCATAAGTGATTCCTCTAAGGAACACCACAGCCAAAAGAACTGCAAACAAACTGGTGCAGAGGTTTTGATGTATAGCCTGGGCTGGGACTAGGGGTAGGTAGGTTAGGCAGCTGTGCTAAGGGCACTGCCATATGCTGCTGGAGGGGGGTGTTGCTATTTGCTGCAGGAAAATCCTGTTCTGGCAGCTGTGTCCTGTAGTCTTTGGTGTCCCCTCCTCTGGTTTCCTTATGAACTCTCCCCTCATCCATTAATTGGAGTGGCTTACAGGAAGTTGTAGTGTTGCTCGCTGAGAGGCGTGCCGATAGGAAAACCAGAAAGCCCAACACTACCTTCTCCCTCAACTTGGGACATGTGATAAATGGCGGGTACTGCTGAATTGTAGGACACTACATGGGGGCCCTGTGGCACTGTATGGAGTGATTCACAAGACCTTAAAAGTTATATCATAGTGTTTGGTAGCTAAATTTTTGATTGTATATAACCATATTCTGATATTCCTCCATCCATCAGAGACTCAATGTGATGTTAACAGTACATTGGAATATACAGAACATCTCTAGGTCCCAGAACTGTCTTGTAGCCTACTACATTCCTGAAGTTAGTAAACCATTCATAATCAGGATTCTCAAAATCCACCAGGTTCTGTCTGTCTCAGGGATGGTGGACAGTATAAGAATAGAGGCATTCAAAGTGGTCAGTAGGAAATAGGATACATTGTTTGTATCCCTTAATCTTGGAAAAGAAGTTTTTCTGCTCGTCATAGTTTGTTGGTGTCGCTTCCCTTCCATGACAATCAGCAGTAAATTTGAAGTCAGCGGTCCCCAGCAGTAATTTGTTTGTTGTTTATTAATACAATTCTGGTCAAAGCCCAAGAAATCCACCACAATCTTTTTGCCAACAGTATCATTCAATGTTTGTTGTAGAAAGGCCATTACTTCCCTTTTTTGGACTTGAGCTTAAAGTTCTTGGATTCAACTATTTTCTTCTTATCGTAATATAAAATATTGTGGCTGTTGGCCTGATTTCCAATGTTTTATTCCTGATAATCCAAGTCCCACATTAGCGCTAGATGTATCAAGTTTGTGTCCATTAGAACAACAGGATCAAAATACCAATATATTTAAATACCAAGAACTCTACAAGCAAGTTGGAATAAAGTTTGAATTTTCTGCATTTAAAAGCCATGAACTTAAATAGGGGGTCATTCATTAAAGTGTGAATTCGCCTACCATAGTTAATTTGCATCTGTCCACATCACTATGAACAGGAATTCACTTCTTACTCATTGTGCAGCAAACAGCATCAGACACGGTCACATGAGTAGTGCAGCATAGTCAGTCGCACAATAGTAGGATGAGAAGTCATGGAATTCCTTGACTGAAGGGCAGTGACGTCAGTCTCATCACAATCCCACTAGCTGTATATAAATGAAAAATAATTATTTTTATATGTCACCTTGTGCCTAGCTCACATTTAGTAATAGGCCTTATGCAACACTGGAGCCCTGCAATCAACCTCTTAATTCAACCACCCTGATCTGGAAAAGGCAAACAGGTGAATTTGGAGCAGTACGTCTTGAAGATTCCGCTCCTTCAACAGACTCTGTCACATGCTGAATATCTGAATTACCTGTGCACGCTCACGCAAATTGATGCCAAGAGCGCTTTACATCTGCGACTGGAGAAAGCATCAGAACTGGACGTTGATTTGTCACATCACAGAGTTTGTTGCATAAGCAGGGCTGGGGAAGTCACGAAAAGTTGCGAATACTAGCATTTACGTGACTGCTTGCACTTAAATGAATGACCGCCAAAGAGATTTTGGGTGTTATTAACTACAGTGTGAATTCGACTGTTGAATTCTTAAACAGAGGATTCCCATAGCAAATCCGCGACCGCAACAATTTCCCCATTGTAAAGTCACGATCGTGACAATGAGGATGCTTGAACTGAGGGAAAATGTGTGTAAGTGGGTTAGTAACTGGCTCAGTGGTAGGAAACAGAGAGCCTTATTGTCTAAAGTCTGAATATTCACGTAGAGCTCTGAATTCATGTCTATTCTCCACTTCCCCTTGTTCTTTTATTGAGGAGCTCTGCGAAGTGGTGAATAAGCAATCAGTTGAAGTGACTACGCGAGTAGTAAACATCATTTTCATATATATATGAAAGTTTTTATTTGACGCTTCAGCAGTCTGTCCTGGACAATTGATACAAAGGATGAATTCAGAGATTGTCAGGAAGTACTGCAGTTGATACCCCCTGTACATCTGGTAAGCCATATCAGTACTAGCTGTAGCGCTTCATAGCTGGTGCATTGCTTTAATACTAAAGAAAATGATAATTATAAAGTAATTAATGAAAGTCATACACTCACACTATAGGGTAGTTACGGTATTAGCAGTTTATCGAATGTCACCAGTAAACAGTGAGAAAAACACTTAGTTGTGATGTTACACACAATAATATCATCTGGATTGTAGTAAATTCCCAGTTGTGGACCTCAAAAATCTAAAAAGGAAATGCAATAATATATTATAGTCACTTGGCAGCTTGGAGGTATCTCCTCTTCCCCCTCCAGAAATCCAGATCCTAATCTTGATATAAACAGCTCAGAACAAAAACAAATGGGAAATCTATATAGTGTCGTTAACTTTAGTGTAAATTTATAAAATAAAAATGGTATATTACATTCCCAACGTATAACAGTAATCACACAGGGTTACAACAAAGAATAGTACTCAGCGTTGCTGTTTATTTTAGGCTCGGTCATTATTTTTATATTCTGCTATATAATTCTCGTTGCTAATAAGTCTAAACAAGTACATTTAGTTGATTTCAACTGGACATGGATTTGTCCTTCAGCCTATTTCAAAATGTTTTGTCATTGTTTGATACACAATTTATACAAGAACATAATACTTCACACCATGAAAACAAACTCTCTGACGCAAGAAGTCAGTACTGTACTTAGCAGAAAAGGGACTACGGTACCTTTCCAGGAATTGTATTTGTGTAAGAACCAATGTGATCTCAATAACATGCCTCTTCAATTACCATCATGTTTAGTGAATACTGCGGCTGGTCCCACCACTTGTACATCCGTGTCCTCCTAAATTTGTGTTGAATAAAGATTATTTAAGGACAAATTGATAAAAGCATTTTTATGGTGTAAAAACTTTGACATAACAGACTTTTTTATAGTAGTTTGGCTTTAGTTGTACTTTCCCCCCCCCAGAAACAAAGATCTGTTTTCTACAAGATTTTCCAAGTAATACTTTCTTTTCCAAAGTGACTTTGTTTTGCAAATGCAAATTGTTTTGATCGAGGCACCAGGATATGCATAAGGTCACATGGAAGTAACATTGGAATTTGAACCATGACCCTCGTCTTTAGATGCAAAACCCCAGTGCTTGAATAGATTCTGTGATAAAAATATAAATGTTTTACTTTGAGTAAAGGGCAGGAGATCAATTCAATCACACCTCATTGTTTTAGTCTATTATGTGAGGAACTACTCAATTGGCAGTGCACATTTTGCACCTACAAGTAGGCAAACAAGCAGCTGTCTTCAGCGTAAACAGGTTTTTTCAATATCTTCAGCAAAAATTAAACTTTTGCAACAGGGAAAAAAAAGCACAGTTTAAGTACACAGGTTTAAAGTGCACCTGACACCTCAAACGTCTAATACTAATTTAGGTTGTACTGATGAAGTAAACGTTTTTGTAAATATAGATGTATTAAATAAAATGTATCTTTATACAGAGTTTCTCTCTGTCATCTTCCCTGTCAACCCGACTTTTCTTTCCTGGGTCGAGTGATGATGATTGACATTATAGCTCCTCCAATCAGATCCCTGCTAGATCGTGATTTAAGGGATCTGATTGGAGGAGTTATAATATCAATCATCATTTAGCCCCGCCCAACCTGACTTGGGAAAGAAAAGTCAGGCTGACAGGGAAGATGACAGAGAGAAACACTGTATAAAGTTACATTATTTAATACATTTATATTTACAAAATCGTTTCTTTCATTAGTACAACCTAAATTAGTATTAGTTTTGAGGTGACAGGTGCACTTTAACTCACTAATATACACAGAAGCCATCAAGGATTGCTTCCCGTTGGGTTCTCTCTTTCCTCAGAATTTAGACCCCCCAACAGCCAAAGGGCGAAACTTTCTAATTGAGCTTACTCTTAGTTCCAAAAAATATGAACTTTTAGAACATTGAATCCTATTGATTCAGCGTGACACACCAACATTCCCTTGTCCAGCTGATCATTACTCCTGTTATCATGGAACATGGAATAGTGTCAAATCAAAGGATATTCCATTTTTAAGTGAAGAGTTAATCCGCCTTGCTTTTGTACTAATTATTTGTATTTTTATTCATTTATGAATTATGATAGAATAAAACCACCAGCTTTAAGATATTTAAATCACTTGCTTCCTTACCCTGAGATTTAGGGGGTAATTCAGCAATGTGCGAAGTGAGCTCCGGATCCTTCGTATCACTTGCACAGACTGTTATGCGCTCGCTGATGTCCTGCACGCGGACATCAGCGAACGCTTTAAAGGGATTCCAGTCTCGGCGAGGCGACTTGAGTGGTCTCGCCAAGACTGGAATCCGAAACTCACTTCGCACATTGCTGAATTACCCCCTTAGGGTCTAGATCCTAAGACTTCAGTGAAAACCCTGAGACTTATGGGAGAAATTTATTAATGTTAGGGAGACCGCTCTCAGTCTTTCTGAGTTTATCGCACGAGATCTCGCAAGTTTACCATGCAAGTTTTTCGATCGAGTTTTTCAATCTTGATTTTTCGATAAAAAGGTAGCCATACTACTAATGTAAAGTAGGCTGCCTTTCCAAAAAAAATTAGAAAAACTCCATTGAAAAACTAGCAGGAACAACACGCAATAAACTGGGAAAACTGCTCTCGGTCTTTAATAAATTTCACTAGGGTGAGAAGCTGAGAGTACCTACATACAGCTTTCTCCTAGACACAGTCTCAGTCTCTTACATCAGAAAAATTTCCACACCCTCTCATCAACAAAACATTTTAATACATATTAACCTAAAGATCCATTACAGAGAAGCAAAGTACAAGAAATGAATGGAAAATAATAAACCAGTATTGTAAATCCATCAAGTCTACTTAACTGGTATTGACTATATAGGGAGAAAACTATACCCCATTTATGACTTTCTCATTACACTAATGATCTGAATGGTTTTACCAGTAAAGAATTGGGGAATCTACATACTGTGGGGGAGGCCTGATTAGATTACTGTGTAGTGCAGTGATTTTCAACCGGGGTTCCGCTGGTTGATGGGCATCATTACCCGGTTCATCAGAGAGATCGCATCGATCTCTCTCTGATGCGGCCTTAGTCTCTGCTAACAGTGATCTGACAGTGATCACTGTTAGTAGGGACTGAGACCACATTATTAACAATCAGCATAATTACCCGACGCATCAGAGAGAGATCGCAGCCTTGGATCCTCCCTCTGTGACCTGTTGGGTATGTAGACGTCAGTGATGTCACACGCGTTATGCGATTTCTAGGGTTTCCGGGTTTCTAGGGGTTCCACCAGAAATTTTATAACATCAAAGGGTTCCCCTGAAGAAAAAAAGTTGAAAAACACTGGTGTAGTGTTATGGAAAAAAACCTTCCAGGAATCAGAATTCCCTTGATAAAAAACCCATCTCCAATAAACGAGTACCCATAACTTATAATATTATACCCTTAAGAAAGTCATCCAGGTCCTTGGTATGACTTGAGACTGAAGACTGTGAATGTTGGATTCTGTGTTCAACAGATGCTGATTAACACCCTAGTCTTCAATAGGACAGCTGGAGAAAGGACTGAGGGGGTTATTCTCTAAAGTCCAAATTGTTGCGTATAGATGTGAATTTGTCAGCTAAAGACAGTTGCAATAGACTGCTACTGTCACAGTCACATCTTTATAATAAGAAAATTGTCACAGTTGCAACTTTAAAAACTGTCACGGTCGCAACTTTGGCAGGGAAGTAAAATTACACTTGGGCTATTTAGTTTTGTTATTTATATAGAGCTACCATATTATGCAGCGCTTTACAGAGATTCATCATTCACTTCAGTCGCTGCCCCATGGAGCTTACAATCTAGTTTCCTTAATCAGTCACACACAGATGTATGTTTTTGGATTGTGGGAGGAAACTGGAGTACCTGGAGGAAACTCACACAAGTACAGGGAGAACATACAAACTCCATGCAAATGAAGTCCAGGGTGGGATTGAACACAGAACTGCAAGGCAGCAGTGCTAACCGCTGAGCCACTGCATCGGTATTTTGCGTGTTTAGTACACTTTACATAGGAATATTTTCACTGCTCTAAACTGATGGTATGTACTATTCCCAGATGCTGATTGCAAATGCTGTTTAATTGCAGATGCAGGGCTCTGACAGCTGGTTGTGCTTCCCTTCCAAGTTCTTTGGCTTTAATTCTGATATTACAGGAGCCCTGTGCTTCTGAAAATGATGTTATCTGGCAGATACTCACCAGAGCGCACATGTCAGAGATTTTCCCAATTGAGAGGAAAATGTACAATAAAGAAGACATTATGACTAAGGTAGTCATGATAGCAGCTATTTGGCCAGTTTCTCCTAGTTTTCTCCCTGTGGCTGATGAGGTCAGTGATTTAAACGTGGCCAAAGTTGAGATCATTGTAGAGGATCAGTTAAAGTAAATGATAATGTTGTTATATTTGTAATTTAAATCAGTTGCCTAGTCCACAGTCACATCCAATAATGCAGGAGAGCTTAGCACAGGGAAGCCCTTTATACCTTGCGGAATGTGAACCTGAGACACAGATTCCATGTGTTACTTTTTGGATAGTGTTTCTGCCCAAATGGGTTATATTTACACAGGATGAGACCATATGCCAGAGCACTAAAAGGAAATTACTTCTACAGTAACCCTTGTCTTGGCCATCACCAACAATTCATTTCAGGCCAAGAATCAAAGAATAAATAATTAACCCAGTGAATTTAATGGGGTAATTGCACCTGAGTAATATCTGCTATCTGATGAGGCCTTAAGTTTCCCCTGCTTGGGAAAAGCATAACCCCGTAATAAATAGTAATGGCTCGCAAATTCTTTCCAGTTTCCAGAATGTTCTGATCAGTTCTCACACTGTCTGTGATTCTTGCCTTGTTCTGATCAGTTGTCACACTGTCTGTGATTCTCGCCTTGTTCTGATCAGTTGTCGCACTGTCTGTGATTCTTGCCTTGTTCTGATCAGTTGTCACACTGTCTGTGGTTCTCGCCTTCTTCTGATCAGTTCTCACACTGTCTGTGATTCTCGCCTTGTTCTGATCAGT